>CM038676.1:599251225-599547743 GCA_021605205.1 Aegilops longissima | reverse complement strand
ATCACCCTACTAGCATCCGTCGTAGCGGCAGCGCATTGGTCCTAGACCCAATCATTGACGTATTCCACCTCACGCGCATCCTTATGGACGGTGGCAGTAGCCTGAACCTGCTTTATAAGGACACAGTGCACAAAATGGGCATTGACCATTCAAGGATCAAGCCCACTAAGGGAGTTCCGGACTAGGGGGTGTCCGGATAGCCGAACTATCATCATCGGCCGGACTCCAAGACTATGAAGATACAAGATTGAAGACTTCGTCCCGTGTCCGGATGGGACTTTCCTTGGCGTGGAAGGCAAGCTTGGCGATACGGATATGTAGATCTCCTACCTTTATAACCGACTTTGTGTAACCCTAGCCCTCTCCGGTGTCTATATAAACCGGACGGCTGTAGTCCATAGGACGAACAACAATCATACCATAGGCTAGTTTCTAGGGTTTAGCCTCTTTGATCTCGTGGTAGATCCACTCTTGTACACACATCATCAATATTAATCAAGCGGGGCGTAGGGTTTTACCTCCATCAAGAGGGCGAACACAGGTAAAACATCGTGTCCTTGTCTCCTGTTACCATCCGCCTAGGCGCACAGTTGGGACCCCTACCGAGATCCGCCAGGTTTGACACCGACATTGGTGCTTTCATTGAGAGTTCCTACGTGCCGTCAGCGATAGGCTCGATGGCTTCTTCGACCATCATCAATGATGCAGTCCAGGGGAGACTTTTCTCCCGGACAAATCTTCGTGATTCGGCGGCCGTCTGCGGGCGATTAAGCAGCCATCTGGAGCAGATCGAAGCTTCGCCCGGGCCGTCGTCAGATTTGAAGTTTGAACTTCACGGCCGACATCCGGGGACTTGATCCTCGATGGAGTCGAGCCACAACCGTAGTGTGCCGCCTTGTCACGGCGAGCATGATTTAGCTCTGAGCGGACGGTACCACGGAGGCGCTTT
Organism: Aegilops longissima; assembly: GCA_021605205.1. Classification (NCBI taxonomy): domain Eukaryota; kingdom Viridiplantae; phylum Streptophyta; class Magnoliopsida; order Poales; family Poaceae; genus Aegilops; species Aegilops longissima. Next base: position 599,546,794 of record CM038676.1, on the reverse strand, counting down.
TCGAACCGCTCCGATCTTCAATTCAAAGCCGCTGCATGATCGGGGCGGATGGCTAGACACCGCCTCGGGGCTGCAACCTCTCTGCGATAGAGCGAACACTGATCTTGTCCCTCATAAAGCTTCGCGACTCAGGTGTCGACTCCTTGCGGACTTGAACCTCCGCGCCCCTCCGATCGAATCCGATTGGCGCGCGGTCATGGAGTTCACCGCAGCGGACATCTTTCAACTCTCACCTTTTGGCGACATCTTGAGTTAAGCTAAAGTACCTCTCATTATCGGAGAGCCTGGCGGACTGCGGTCGGGGCGGTTGGGATGCGGACGACGAAGAAATTCAAAGCCCACCCACCACCCACTTGGTAGCCGCTGTCGACGATCTAACCGACATGCTAGACTACGACTCGAAGACATCGACGGTATGGTGGCGATGCGGAGGCGAACAAGAACCAGCGCCTACACGGCACCGGAAAGCCACCTCATCATATGACATATACATGGTGGATATCCCAAAGGATGGGAATGGCGGGAAAAGAGGAGGATGACCCTCCAGAAACAGCCCAGCGTCGGCGTCGGCAAGCGCCGCTCTAAATCCCGCCACGGCAAGAATGAAGACTCCGGCACCGGAGATAACAATACACCGGACAAAGTGCTAAAGATAATCCACTCCAAAGCAAGATCCAGCGGGGAGGATGGAGACGCCGCCCTCACGAGAGCGGCGAAGAAGAGGTAGAGGATTATATGCCTCCCGAGACAAGCAAGCCTTGGCGACGATGAATTAAATGCGTGCTCGAGGATCCCGTCGAACAAGAGCTTTTAGACACAGGCTTATGGCCACGGCGAACAGCCTCAAGAAAAAGCAAGAACGACTTAGAGCTGATCGGGATCTGCTAGCCGACAGATGGACTGAAGTCCTCGCGGCCGAAGAGCATGAGCTCGAACGCCCCTCCAAAAGCTACCCTAAACGCAAGCTGCTCCCCCGATTAGAGGAGGAGGCTTACGAACCCGCATCACCAGGAGACAATACGGCTGACCGACCACCCCGTGGTCGCGACAGAGAGGGCTCTAGGCTCCTTCACTAGAACCGCACTCGACATCGCCAAAAAGCACACGGCCATGAGGGCGCTCCCGACCTGCGAAATATATTGGAGGACAAGGAAAGACAATCAAGATCGATCTATGGATCGCGTGGGCGCTATGCACGTGCGTGATTTACAACCGTCGTGCGGACCGCGAGAAGTCCGCCGGGCGAACAAAATGCATAAAGCTCTTTTGAGCTCCGCCGTGATATCGCCAAAGATCTAGGCGCCACACACCCACTATGCTTCATAGACGAAGTAATGGATCATCAAATCCTCAAGGGTTTAAACCGTCAATATTGAATCCTATGATGGCACAACAGACCCCGCGGTTTGGATCGAAGACTATCTCCTTCACATCCACATGGCCCATGGTGACGATCTTCACGCCATCAAATACCTCCCCTCAAGCTTAAAGGACCAGCCCGGCATTGGCTCAACAACTTGCGATGAAAGTCAATTGGGAGCTGGGAGGACTGAAGCCGCATTCTCGATAACTTCCGGGGCACTTATATGCGACCACCGACGCTGATGACCTAAGCCACATAATTCAGCAGCCAGACGAATCGACCAGACAATTCTGGACACGGTTCTTAACTAAGAAAAACCAAATCATCGACTGTCCGGATGCGGAGGCCCTCGCGGCCTTCAAGCATAACATCCGCGACAAGTGGCTTGCCCGGCACCTAGGACAGAAAAGCGAAATCCATGGCAGCCCTCACATCACTCATGACCCGCTTCGCGCTGGTGAGGACAGCTAGCTAGCACGCAGCAACAACCTCAAGAAAAATTCTGGCAGTCCGGACTTCAAGGACCCGAAATGGCAGGCCACGTCGTAACAAAACAAACACCGCGTGCTGGCGACAATATTGAGGATACGGCAATCAATGCGGATTCAGAGGCTCTAAACCGGTCAGCGGAAAAAGCCATTCAAAAGAACTACTCGGGTCCGTCCAATTTGGACCGAATACTCGACCGCTTGTGCGGATACGGCACCCGAAAAACCAACTAACCACACCGCGGGGACTGTTGGGTATTCAAGCAGGCGAGCAAGTTAATTATCGAAAACAATGACAAGGGGCTGCATAGCGATAGCGAGGGCAGACCCAACCGCCCGAACAATAGAGGACAGAAGGTTTCCCCCACAGTGCGGACGGTGAACATGATATCTGAGCGCACATACCCTCTCTGGGCGGGCATTTGCCATCAGCCGACTCTTTGCCATCACGCCGGTGATGGCAAAACGTCTTTACCATATGCTTATAAAACAGATGGCAAGAAGCGGCGAATGGCAAGAACATGGTTGCCATCAGCCAATTCTTTGCCATACGCTGGTGGATGGCAAATAATCTTGCCATCTGCCCGGCGGATGGCAAAGAGGTTAACAAATCTGTGGCCGTCGCAGTGTAGCGGCATACCAGCCCACCTCTTTGCCATTTGCCGTGACGGCAAAGATTCTTTGCCATCTGCTAGCGAGATGGCAAAAAGATGGGGTTATTTTTGAGGTAAAAAAACTATGGGGTTATCCTCCTCTCTTCCACCCATCCGGTAAAAAAGTCATTAGCATCTCATCCACACACGAACAGCCCCGTCGATGGCGCTCTAGGCTCGCCGCCGCCGCTGTCGCCCGTCGCGTCTCCTTCCGCCGTCGCCGCCCCGCCACCTGTCGCCCGGCCCGTCGCTCCCCGCCCCTATCGGCCGCGCGTCTCCCTGCCCGTCGCCATCGCTCCCCGTCCATCGCCGTTGCTCCCCGCCCGTCGCGGCCCTCCCACCCGTCGCCGCCCCCCCCGCCACCCGTCGCCGCCCTCCCCCACCACATCGCCCGGCCCGTCGCTCCCCCTGCCGCCCGGCGCGTCGCTCCCCCCTGTCGCCGTCGCTCCCCCGCCCTGTCGCCGTCGCTCCCCCGCCCCGTCGCCGGCCCTCCCCCTCATCCACGGCCGACCACACATCTTGGAATGCTGTGGTGATGCAGCTGGGGCAGGCATCGACGACGCCATCACCGCGGCACACCACGATGCCATATTATACAGTCTTGGTGAGTTCGTGTGGATGAGGCGCTAGTGAATAGAGCAGTAGATAGGAGCTCAAGGTTTGCTTTGTAGGTGCTCTCGTTCATGTGGGTGTCTCTGTAGTAGCAGATCTGCGTCAGTGGATTGATGGCAGCGACGAATGGCTCGAAGCCGAGAATGAGCAGCAAGACAATGATCATGGCTCTGCCTAACCATAGGTAATTCAGCTCTGCCCCCTCTAGCAGCTTCCTTGTTATAAGCATCATTTGGAAAACTCGTCTGTCTTAGGTTTGACCGCTTACTTGTTTAGTGATTATCTGATGATATCAGCTTGCAGGCCGTGCAATCAAATTTCGTGGAATACAATAGTGCGTCCGTCCAGGCATCAGCTTGTGTAATGGCTACAAGCAATGCAAGACAAGGGGAGAGAACAATAACAAATCGAGTTTCAGTGTTTCCGTCAACAGAGAAGAGGTCTTCTTATGACCTTGAGGGAGGTGCGGAGTTGAAGATGATTACGATCGTTCGGTAAAGCTAATGGACTATTTGTTAGCAGCTTGACTCAGAAATGTTTCTTATGCTGAAATGCTTCGAAAATGCTCTTAAGCTTGTGTGATGCTGACGTTTGTCAAGACATTGAAAACCTGAGGTATGCAAGCTTGGTTGCAATATCATGTACTAGCAGAGTTTGTAAACTAAGTTCGATATCTCCGATTTCGTAAACTAAGTTTCGACGGATCCTTTTGATATCCAATGATGTAGGTGCCTTTTTTCTAGAGAGGCTGAGGAAGTGCAATTTAGCTGTTGCCGGCTTTCTTAGCGTCAAAAAAACAAATTCTTGTGCTATTTTTTAATGGACCTGGTGTCATTCTTCATGTCCAGTATGGCCTGTTATTTGTTACGCAAAACATGGGCAAAAGCAAGTAACCAGGTGGCAAATTCGGTTTACCTCCAATAAGCAGTGCAAAATCTCAAAGTAGTTTGTGGAAAATGCTTATGAACTGGCATAAATAGTAGTACTATGTGAGAAAATCTCAGTGTAGGATCTCATGAATATAGCATCGTTGAGACTCTTAACGAGGTCTCGATCATTGAGATTTAACAAGATTGATATGAGAAACAAGTTTGCAAAACAGTACACCCCAGGAAAACAAATGTGTTTTTAGTAGAACAGTAGGTTTCCCTGGTGGATGTTTTTCATTTTAATGTAAAGAAAAGTAAATGATAAGAGTGATTTTTTGTTTATTCACATTTGATATTCTTTTGAGGAATCACAAGGAGGCCCATATTCTATACATATTCTATACATATATACATATAAGCATTCTATACATATAAACACAAGGAGGCCCTCATATTAATATTATAGTTCATGTCAGGTATTCCGGCGGAGAAGGACCGGCGGGAGAGGGACAGTTCATCTCGCTGCTCATGACCTCCATCAGATTCTCCTCCGAGCTTGCCTGCCGAGGTACCTAACATGGTCGCCTCCACCTCTAGCTCATGTATTTTTTGCTTGATTGGATTGAGTTGCAAAAATTATTGTTCAGAGGTGGCTGTAGCTATGCAAATCTCAAAATTTATTTGGCTTTGAGCTTGCAGATGCCAGCACTGCTTGTTTGTATAGATGCTCAAGAAGACTGCTCAAAGGAGGACAGTTTGTAGGATAGTTTGTGTGACAGTGAGTAACATGCCCCCTCCTTCTCTAGCTCCTCTTTCTTGCTTGACTGGGTTGCATTGCAAGAATTACTGTGCATAGGTAGCTGCAGCTGTGCACATATTTTTATCAAATTGCATTCTGGCTTTGATGTTGCAGATGCGAGCACTACCTGTTTGTATAAATGTTGAAGGAGAAAACTGTTCGGAGAGGGACATGTGTGAGAGAGAGAGAGAGGGAAGGAGAAACAGGGGCCAGGAGTAAGAGGTGTAGAGCAAGGAGAACCACATGTTGTCCCTTTGTCATCGACACCATCCCGCCGTTGCAGGCTTGTCCCGGTGGCCTTTCGCTTGGTGAGCTGTTACCCTGCCCTGGTTCTTTGTCTCTGCCTCTTTCATGGTTTCTTCCTTTCGAAGATTTCTTTTTTGTCTCCCTTCTAAAGGTAAGTTCTGCCTTAGCATCCTTCATGTTGTAACACAAACAAAATATTAGTGATCTGACAGCAACACCATTTGCTGTTGAGTTATTTAATTTAGATGATTGCTGCTATACAACTTGACTGCCAAATTCTGTAGCATTTTCTACTTGATAAATAAAGAACCAGGTCACACCATTTTCTTTACTTTATTATTCAGATTATGGGAGTGTTTGGTTGATGTCCTCATCGTTGCGCGCTTGGCCTGAGCTGTGCATGAAGTCTGCCTGGTGATTGTTTGGTTTGCATCCTGAGAAAGAAAGTACTTGCATGGCCTGGTTGTGCCGGTAGTGTGATTAGCCTGGCCAGTAGAATAAAAAATACAAAAAGGGACGTAGTCAGCCCAGGCAGCGTGATTTTCCTGGCCCAGGCGCCCCATCCCATGCGCCTGGACATGCTTCCACACCAGCCTGGTACTAATTGGAGCAAGTAGCAGCAAAGGTTTGCTATTTAAAAATTCTATAAGCACACAAGGACAGAACAACAAGCAAGGAAACGAACCAAACGTTCACCGAGCAGGCTTGCCTGGCCAGGCACAATTTTCCTTCATCTCAGGCATTGTTCAGGCACCATTTTTTCTCAGGCAAAGCGTCCAGGCCTTCAACCAAACACGCTCTATATGCAGGAGTTTTGGTGTGGATTATAGATTCTACAGTTACTCTTAGCTTGTCAGCTTTGTTGATCCTAATTTACGATGTTCACCAAGGATTATAGACCATGGTACCTTCATCTGTTGTCGACAGTTTCCTCTTTCAGATTTGATGTTAGTTTGTACAAGCTACTGGGTTGTGGTTAGATGGTATGGTTTCTCTGCTATTTAGAAACTACACTTAACACTCATAAAGTACAATGATCGGATCCTAAACTGAAATATTTATTTTGGCGGGTTTAAAATTTGATGTGGGATGGGCATACGAGCTTGATGTTTGCAGTCCTCTCTGAGCTGCAAGTCGCTCGACAACACGACAAATTCAGTTACAGATTTTTACCAAAGCTAACTGAAATAAAGTTCAGTTCAGCAAACCATGTCTATTGGAAGGAAGCAAATTTCTTGCCTTATGAATCCTACGTAGCCATCATATTTTATTTCAGACTGAATCGTCCCAGCTCAGTGTATCCTTGCTAAAATAAGAACATCATTTTTTAGGGGATGCCACAAAACAAAAACTGACCAGGACTGCATCTCTCATATTTTCTTGCTTAGATTGTTAATCTGAATTCGTGTTTGATATTGTAGTATGGAGGTTTCACCATGATGCATGTTCCGTTGTTGTTTGTTTTCCAACTGCTTTGATATTAATTTACAAGATAGTAAGTTTTATCGTGTGGTTGGATGTCAATCTTTACAGTTTGATGACTAGATTTATCAAGGAAGAAAACTGATATTAGTAATTATGTGTCATATATAGATGCAGATCCGAGTTGCCATAATGGAATATGGATGGACAACACAAAATAGCCCAGTTCCTTAATTTTGTGTTTGATGGAAGTATATGGTTCAGCCTGTCTTGTCCAACATAAATTGACACAAACCTGTTGCGTTTGCTCGAGCGGTGTGTTGTTATGGAACTTTGCAGCTGCTCCTAGATCGATTCAACCTCCATCTGAATGTTTTAGTTCATCTATGCTTTTGAAAATTTTCTACAGAATAGTGAGGTTATAGTTATTCCCAAACGCCTTGTGGAGAGTATTCTTAATTGTATTCGCTGCTTCGGGTGCCTATATGTTATACATGTGTGTTATAAGTTCAATTATATATGAAGATGCCTATATGTTGTTTTTCAATTTACTTCCACAAAACCACAAACTGGGTATTCCTATTTTACAGATATAAGTTGCATCATAATAATCTTCACATTTTAGTTGCATCATAATAATCTTCTTCTTCTAACTTTCTTCTTTCCCGTTTTGTAGATTTGTGTTCAGATCACGGAAGCTTGGGTTGGAGTGCTTGTCTTTAGTTTTTGTTTTGACTTTGTGAAACTTGCTACCTATGATGAAACTGTGTAATATTGATGAAACTATGTATATGTATGGATGAAACTTGCTACTATTGGTAACATGTGTTGGATATGTGTTCGATATATATGTGTTCATGACTATTGGTAATATCACATTGAATATGCTATATTGGTCATATAAATATATTTGTGTTTGATTTTATGTGAAAATGAATTGATATAAGAAAAAACAAAATTAAATGGGGCAATATAGGCACTTTGCCATCGGTGGCAGATGGCAAAGAGCTTTGCCATCGGTGGCGAGATGGCAAAGAGGCCACATGTCATATACATGTAAAATTTGGGCTTACCTATTTGGACCCTTTGCCATCCGCCGGCGGATGGCAAAGCTCTTGCCATCTATTTGGCAGATGGCAAAGCATGCAACCTTGCCATCTCTTTGGCAGGCGGCAAAGAGCTCAAACCTTTGCCATCTGGCGGCAGACGACAAAGTATGCCGTTAGCCTTCTAACGGGCTAACCCGTTAAGAGGCTTTGCCATCTGCCAGCAGATGGCAAAGCCTGTGCTCTTGCCATCAACTAGCAGATGGCAAAGTTACGAGCTCTTTGCCATCAACCAGCAGATGGAAAAGAAGCCTTTACCGACATGGTTTCATACGAATTGTTTGCCATCTGCTGGCAGATGGCAAAGCCTTTGCCATCCGCCGAACATGCCTTTGCCATCTGCCATGGCAGATGGCAAAGTGCCAGATTCCAGTAGTGGAGCGGAAGCGTGCACTCAGGGATGTCTACGCGATGGAGAAAGTTGCCCCGAAGTTCAATCCATGGTCCTCCTGCCCGATCACTTTTGACCGAAGGGACCACCCCACCAGCATCCGCCTCGGCGGATTCGACGCACTGGTCTTAGACCCAATCGTCGATGGATTTCACCTAACGAGTATCGATGAATGGCGGCAGCCTGAACCTGCTTTACCGGGATACGGTCGCAAAATGGGCATAGACCCTCAAGGATTAAACCTACCAAAACGACCTTTAAAGGCGTCATACAGGTGTAGAAGCCAATTGTACAGGCTCAATTACATCGAAGTGGTCTTGGATCCCGGATAACTTCCGGCGAGGAGTTAATCTTGACATAGTCCCGTTCCGCGATGGCTATCATGCCTTGCTCGGACGCAGCGTTCGCAAAGTTCAGCGCGGTGCCGCACCACGCATACCTCAAGCTCAAGATGCCAGCCTCGAGGAGTCATCACGGCCAACGGAAACACTGAGCGTTCTCTCCGCGACGGAGGAACATCTGGCCAGTCTCGGCTGAAGTGCAATGCGATCTCTTAAGGCAATTCTCGAGTCCGGCGTAAGCGGCGGACACAGCTAAGCGCGCCGGAGTAACTTACAACAAGACCACAGCACGTTCGAGCACGCGTAGCGATGCGGCCCCAACCCCTCTGCGAAGCGTCAGCAGGTCCTTCGCGTACACCATTACGCTCTGAAGATACCATGGGCATGGGGAGAGGGCCACGACCACGATTAACCCAAACTGCGGCTCAACCACACCAGGGGCTCTCAAGTGTGTCATTCCTTTTGTTTTCTTTTTACCTTTTACTTTTTACCCACAGGACTCCGTTTGTCAGAAGCCCTGTCCGGCAGCAGATCTGCCGAACTCACGATGCAACAGCCAGGGAAGGATAAAGGCTACAACGAATATACAGGTGGTCTCCATTACGAGCATTTTTATACACCAATCTGCAGCCTACCTCGAGAAGGACATGTTTAACAGTCCCATACCTTGCTTATCGCACTATTTTTATCGTTCTGCATTCGTAGCAGCACTTATTAAATAAAACAATGCAGCACCTTTTCGCTTATAATTGCATTTCTTTTTCATACATATGTTCATTCACGGCATGTTGCATCCGTACACTTTGGTACGGCTAATATACATGAGGGGCTTATGTTTCCCGCATTATGGTATGATGAGTCCGAACACTTTCACAAGTGCGGCACCCCGAACTTATAGCACTATATGCATCGGCTCCGAATCATGTCTTGGGTCAATAGTTAGGTTTGCCCGGCTCCCATGTTTTGGTACCTTACGTTCCGTTATATCGGCTAAGGTAGCCTTTGGGAGAACCACTGTGATTCCGCCCAGTTGAGCTGGGTTAACGCCTCGATGGAAAGCTAAAACTGACCGTCATGATGAGGCGAGAGCCGATCGCTGTTCGAGAGGTTTTTGCGAGTCCTTAAAGACTTATGCCGCTTAGAGCGAGGAGCCAGATACTGTCCGGCCAAGGCATGGATAGCGCCCCAAATTGACCTTCGAAGACTAGGGGCTTCACGAAATTTAAAATTGTAGAATTCTATGGCTAAGTGAGAGTGTTCAAGCATTATAAGTCCGGTTGCCTTGTTCGCTGTGTTGAGCGCCTCCCTGGATGGACCCAAAAATGGGAACAAGAGCGCTCAAGTTTATCCCGAACACCCCAGCACTCGTGGCATGGGGGCTGAAGCCGACGACTTGCCATCTCTCAGATTTGATAAACAGCCGCATAGAAGGTAATATTTTAAATTAACAAGCGTTGCTTAGCGCATATGAACTAAGTTTTCAGCGCACAGGATAACAAAATACGAGTCTACTCAAATATTACATCTTTGGAGCACTCACCCGCAATAGTGCGGGCGCCCTTCAACACACTCTTATAATACATCTCGGGCGTTCGATGCTCCTTGCCCTCTGGTGGCGGGTCCGTCACGAGCTTCTGGGCATCCATCTTGCCCCTGTGCACCTTTGCGCAGGCAAGGGCTCGACGGGCACCCTCAATACAAGCGGAATGCTTGATTACTTCAACCCACGGGCACGCATCCATCAGCCGCCGCACCAGGCCGAAGTAGCTCCCAGGCATGGCCTCCTTAGGCCACAGCCAAACTATGAGGCCCTTCATGGCCTGTTCGGCCGCCTTGTGGAGCTCGACCAGCTGCTTCAGCTGGTCGCTAAGGGGCACCGGATGTCCGGCCTCAGCATACTGAGACCAGAAGACCTTCTCGGTCGAGCTCCCCTCCTCGGCCCGGTAGAATGCGGCAGCATCGGACCGCTGCGAGAAGATCTGCGAACGCCTCGAGAGGTCGAATTCGGGTAAGCAACAGGTAATTAACACTCACATGCTTACTTTGCATGAAAAATGCCTGACCCGCTGCTATTTTCTTCACCGCCTCAATCTCCTGGAGGGCCTTGTAGGCTTCAGCCTTAGCGGTTTTGGCACTCTCAAGAGCCGTTGCAAGCTCAGACTCTCAACTCTTCGAGTCACGCTCCGAGCTCTCATGTTTTTTCACGAGATCCTGGAGCTCTTGTTGTACCTCCGCCACCCGCGCCTCCTGCTTTTCTCGCTCGGTGCGCTCCGCGGCCGCATTGCGTTCGGCCGCGACCACCGCCTTCTTCAGGGTCGCCACCTCGTTAGTGGCCCCTACAATACCCACGTTATCCTTGTCATTTTTCTTGCAACCAAATCCTTTTCTGTAAGGTACAATTTTCATAAGGTATTACTCACCTTCTTTTTCCTCGAGCTACTTCTTGGCATGACCGAGCTCGTTCTCAGACCGCTCAAGGTTTTTCTTCAAAGTATTGACCTCCATGATCGGTCTGGCGGAGGTCAAGCAAGACAACCTGCAATCCCATATTGACATATTTTTTATGACTCCTGCGTTTATCTTTCTAAATATCCTCAGTCCGGCTTTTCTTCCCGAACACCAAACCGAGCATCAGGGGCTACTGTCTATGCGGTACCATTTTACATATATTGAATTTCTTACCTCAAAGCCTGTTAGAAGGCTGCTGCAGGATTCGGTCAGCCCGCTCTTGGCGAGCTCAACCTTCTGAATCACCGCACTCATAATAAAGGCGGTGTTCCTCTTCGATGGAGGCGCCGTTGGCGCCTCCAGCAAATTATCCGGCACCTCCGGTTGGGCGGAGGCAGCGGCGTCATGATCTTGCCCTTCTTCGAAGGGTCGCCACGGACTCCGGAGCCACCGTGGCCTCCGGGCTGAGTCCGGTGCAAAGTCCGGAGGTGTCTGTGACACCTCGGGGCCTCCTCCTCCTGGTGGGTCCTTTCTGGGATCCCACCTCGGCGTCGTCCGCGACACGGGGTGGAGGCAGTCGGAAGGAATCCATATCCGGCGACCCAAGGACCCGCTTCGGCAAGCAGGAAGATCATCCTTGGGCGGACTGCAGGGTTGTATGCGGCATTAGAAAGACATTATGTTGCGAAAAGAAAAACCTTGATGTTATTCGGGAGTCGGATACTTACAATCTCGCCGAGGCTTGGCCCTTGGAGGCCAGTCCTAAATGTCGTCCATGGCGTGGGCGGAGCAGTCCGGGGAAGAGTTTTTCCTTCTTGGACCCTTGACCTCCCTTGTTGGGGAGGCCTTCCTTTTTCTTCCCTCCCGGCTGGGAGAGGCTTTCTTCTTCTCCTCCTCGCCTTGGTGGGAGGAGTCGACTCCTCGGATTCGTCATCCGATAGCACCTGAAAACAGGAACTCTTCCGAGTCCCCGTGGCCGTCTTCTTGGCCTTCTTCTCCGGCACCACGTGGGGTGCCGGAGCCAGCAGCCCCGTTAGGCGGGCGTCCGCTGGGTCCTCTGGCAATGGGGCTGGACAGATAGTCCGTTCGGCCTTCGCCAGCCATTCCTGTCAAAGGTAAAGGGAGTTTAGATCCCGCATAGAGCCAAACTATGGAAAACAAGTGGTGAAATCACTTACCTCGTCAGCTGGATGCTGCGAGCGGAATCCGCGATCTTGATGGCGGATCACGGGAGCTTCGGCGCCCTTGAACAGCACCTTCCGGACATCTTCGTGCGTAGTGTCGAAGAGCCCGCTCAGGTGCAGTGCTGCGCGGATCAAACTCCCACATGTTGAAGCCCGTTCTTTGCACGGGAGAATCCGCGGATGAGCATGACCAGGACTACGTTGACAAGCTTGAGCTTCTTGTCCACCGGCTTACGGATACAGGCTTGGAGTCCGGTCAGCTCCTCGAATCCCCAAATCCGGCCACTCTCTTTCCGGAGGTGAGCCATGTAGGGATGCCAGATCTGAATTGGGGCCGCTGCCCAATCAGGGTCACGCTGGCTCGGTGATGTAGAACCACCCGATTGCCACCCTTGATGGTTTCCACGAAAGTGACCTCCGGCCATGTAACGTGGGACATCCTGCCCACCATGGCGCCTCCGCACTCCGCTTGGCTGCCCTTCACAACCTTGACTTGACCTTTGAAGGTCTTGAGCCAAGTCGAAGTGGGGCTGGATGCTGAAGGAAGGCCTCGCACCTGACGATAAACGCCGAGATGTTGAGGATGAAATTCGGGGCGGATCATGGAAATCTAGGCCGTAGTAGAACATGAGCCCCGGACAAAGGGATGAAGCAGGAAGACCAGTCCGGAGGAAATGGGGAAGAAATACTACCCTCTCATGGGGCCTGGGGTTGGGGCGAGCTCTCCCTCGTCCGGGAGCCAATCTTGCGATGTTGCTGGACAAATATCCGGCGTCGCGCAGCTTCTGGATCTGCCCCTCCGTGGCGGAGGAGGCCATCCTGCCTCCCGCCGGACATAGTTGGAGAAGGTTGAGGTGAGAAGTGCGGACTTGGGCGTTGGAGCTCGAGTTAGCGGAGATGGATAAGCCAAGGAGGAAGAAGGCGCAGGTAAAAGGGTTGGATCTTTATCCCCTTATATGGGCGGACAAAAACATGTGTCCCCACCGGCCTGGTAAAACCCGCTTATCTCCCAAGCGTCACAATCAATGGCGCGGTTGGGTTACCACGTCCGTATTGATGGGAATCCGGAATAAGGGGAACACGATCTTTGCCCGACAAGGCGTGCCAAAGAAACCGCCGCTAAACGCTGAGGTGGAACAATAAAAACAATTTGAGTAAAGGGTTGGTAGTGGTGCGACGTCACGCCACAGAATACGTCAGCAGATTGATCTTGTGTATATTATTCTCTCTACGGTGGTATGTGGAATTTATTTTTGCAGAGTCGGACACTATCCTGGTGTTCACAATCTTCTATAAACTATTCGGAGGAAGAACCCACCTTGCAATGCCGAAGACAACATGCGCGCCGGACTCGTCGTCATTGAAGCCTGGTTCAGGGACTCTTGAGGAGTTCGGACTAGGGGTGTCCGGATAGCGAACTATCATCATCGGCGGACTCCAAGACTATGAAGATACAAGATTGAAGACTTCGTCCCGTGTCCGGATGGGACTTTCCTTGGCGTGGAAGGCAAGCATGGCGATCTGGATATGTAGATCTCCTACCTTTGTAACCGACTTTGTGTAACCCTAGCTCTCTCCGGTGTCTATATAAACCGGACGGTTGTAGTCCATAGGGACGAACAACAATCATACCATAGGCTAGCTTCTAGGGTTTAGCCTCTTTGATCTCGTGGTAGATCCACTCTTGTAACACACATCATCAATATTAATCAAGCAGGACGTAGGGTTTTACCTCCATCAAGAGGGCCCGAACCTGGGTAAAACATCGTGTCCCTTGTCTCCTGTTACCATCCGCCTAGACGCACAGTTCGGGACCCCCTACCCGAGATCCGCCGGTTTTGACACCGACACCCACTAAAACCACCTTTAAAGGTGTAATTCCTGGAGTAGAGGCCCGCTGTACAGGCTCTATAACATTGGAAGTGGTCTTCGGATCTCCGGATAACTTCCGAAACGAAGAGTTAATCTTTGATATCGTCCCCTTCCGCAGTTGTTACCATGCACTGCTCGGACGAACCGCATTCGCCAGATTCAATGCGGTACCACACTACGCATATCTCAAGCTCAAGATGCCAGGACCGTGCGGGGTCATAACGGTGAACGGAAATATGGACCGCTCCCTACAAACAGAAGAACATACTGCAGCCCTTGCGGCGGAAGTACAATGCGGCCTTCTCCAACAAACCAATCCGGCGACAACAACTTCGAGCACAGTCAAGCAAGTCCGGAGCACCCCGCAACAGGATCGTCAGGCACGCCAAGAGCGCGACTAGCAGTCCGGCCTCCACTTAAGCCCCATCAAATTAGCATTCATGCCACGTGCACACAATTATGCACTTAAAATACCTTGGGCATAGGCGGAGGCTCATCAACGACTCGGTCAATAGTGCGGATAACCGCCAAATACTTTCATACTCTTTCCCTCTTACCTTTCAGGACACCGCGTTGGCGCAGCATCCTCAAAAGAGCCGAATTTTCGGACTTATAGGGAAGAGGCATCCATGGAGGCAATAAACGTTGTGCACAGAAGAAAATACCCAGGTGGAATCTATTTACGATCATTATACATGCTTTATCTACCTGCACACAGCCTGCCCCTGGATAGGACATGTCAAATAGTCCTATTTTATATCTGCTTAACGCATCCATTGTAAATGTACGCTTAAATGTATTTTTTGTCAATGAGAGATTATATATAGCGTCAGCTTATTATTCTCATTTGAGCATTTTTCTCTTATAAATGTTTATTTGATATTGCATCCGTACACCTTGGTGCGGCCGGTTTGCCAGGGGCATCTTATGGCGCCCCGCTATATGGCAACTAAAGTCCGAACACTTTCAACAGTGCGGCACCCCGAACTTATAGCACAATATGCATCAGCTCCGAATCATGTCTTGGGTATACAGTTGGGATAGCCCGGCTCCCTTGTCTTGGTGCCTTACGTTCCGTTATATCGGCTAAGGTAGCGCAGGGAGAACTACTGCGATTGTGTCCCGGTTCATCCAGACGAGCACCTCAGTAGAGAAAGCCGAAACTGACCGGCATGATGTGGCGAGAGCTGGTCACTGTTCGAGAGGTTTTAAAATCCTTAAAGATTTTCCGCTTTAGGCGATAAATCTGCTTCGTCCGATCTTGGCGTGTATAGCGCCCCAATTCGGCCTTCCGGATTCTAGGGGCTTCGCCGAAATTTAAAATTGTAGACTTCTATGGCTAAGTGAAAGTTATAAAGCCGCATAGTCCGATTGCCTTGTCGCTGCGCCGGACACCTCCTTAAGGGACCAAACATTTGGGTAAAGAGTGTCCGGATTTTCCACGAACACCCCAGTGCTAGTCATGTGGGGGCAGAAGCCGACGACTGGCCTACTTTTAGGATTTTATAAACAGCCGGACAGAAGGTAATATTTTAAATAACAAAAGCGCTACATAGCGCAAGTAACTTCGCCTTTCATTACAAACATGACAGAAGTGAATTCATTCAAATATGGCGTCCTTGGTACATTCATTAGCGACGAGACGAGCACCCTTCATCACGCCATCGTAGTACATTTCGGGATGGCGTCGCCTTGCCCTCCGGTGGCCGTCCTTGACCAGCTTCTCCGCATCCAGCTTGCCCCAATGCACCTTGACGGGCAAAGCTCGGCGGGCACCTTCGATGCAAACAGATCGCTTGATCACTTCAAGCGGGCGAGCATCCACCATCCGTTTGATCAGGCCAAAGTAGCTCTTGGGCACTAGCTCACCAGCCACATCCCGACTATGAAGTCCTTCATAGCCAGTTCGGCCGACCTGTGGAGTTCGACCAACTGCTTCAGTTGGTCGCTCAGAGGCATCGGATGTTCGGCCCCAACATACTGGGACCAGAACAGCTTCTCCGTTGAGCTCCCCTCCTGGGCACGGTAGAACTCCGCAGCGTCTGAGGCACTACGTGGCAGATCTGCAAATGCCCCTGGAGAGCACTGTATTCGAGTAAGTAAAAGAAACGCCTCCTCCACTTGTTTGCTTTGCATAAAGAATTTCTTACCCGCTGCTATCTTCTTGGCCTCCTTGATCTCCTGTTGTGCTTTCTCGGCTTCGGCCCTGGCATCTTTCAAATTCACAAGGGCCTTCGCAAGCTCGGCCTCCTTCGCCTTCAGCTCATGCTCCACGGACTCGCACTTCTTGTCGAGGTCCTGGAGCTCCTGCTGTACCTCGCCCACTCTAGCACTTTGCTTTTCGTGCTCCTTACACTCTGAGGCCGCCTTGTCTTCGGCCTCGTACAACGCCTTCTTCAGGGACGCCAATTCGGCGGTGGCCCCGGTTACACGGTCACGACACTTAGGTGTTAGACTCATCAATTCTGCCTATCCTTAAACGCATAAGAGCGGGAATTACTTACCCTTGTTCTCTTCGAGCTGCCTCTTCGTGAGGACGAGCTCTCCGTGCGCCTGCTCTAGGTGCCGTTTCAGTTCGGCAACCTTGGTAGTACGGGAATCAGCAGCAAGCAGCACAGCCTGCTTATTCACAACAATACTTATTGTTAGACTCCTGCGGATTATAATTGACCCTCCGTTTGGCTTTTCTCTCTGAACACCAAATAGAGTATCAGGGGCTACTACCTATCGGGTGGTAATTTTATAAATTTTTACTACTTACCTCAAAGCCCGTTTGGAGGCCTGAGCAGGCTTCGGTCAGTCCGCTTTTGGCGGACAGGACCTTTTGAATCACCGCACTCATAAGAGTACGGTGCTCTTCTTCCATGGAAGCGCCTCGAAGCGCTTCCACCAGACTATCCGGCGCCATCGATGCGACGGAAGTCTTCGGCACGGGTGGCTCGCCCTCCCTAATGAGGGGCTGCCTGCCCAAGTCCGGAATCGTTGGGGGTTCCGGAGCAGTGTTCGGTCGAGAGTCCGCCTCGTTGCGGCTCTCCTCAACACGATCTGCGGGGACCTTGAACCCCGCATGTCCGAAACTTGGAAGTCCGCCTTGGGTCGTCTCCAGGGTCACCTCCCCTACTCGGGGAACCTTCAGGACAACACCTCCGTGTCATCCGCAAGCTGAGGAGTGGTGGCCGTCGGGAGCGAGTTCATCTCTGAAGCGCTCAGAGACCTGTCCGAGGATGAATCCTCCGGATGAGCCCTGGCCGAACTGCATATATACTCAGCGTCATTAAAACATCTATAACCTAAAACCACGGTAGAATGCAGACACTTACAATCGCACCAGGGGCTTCCCCCTGGGCAGCCACCCTTCATCGCTGTAGGCGGCCGTGGTGGAGTAGTCCGGAAGGGACGCTTTCCCCTTCTTGGACGCCCCAGCCTCCCCCTCCGGGGTGGCTTTTCTCTTCTTCTCCCCCCCAGTGCGGGGAAGTGGAATTTCTTCTTGATTCCCCCCGCCTCTGCGGGAGGAATGTGTCTCGTCGTCATCGGACGACAGAGGAATAACGTCCTTGCGCCGAGGGCCTTTTCTGGCCCCCTGGCCCGCTTCACTGGGCCCCTCATCCTCCCTGGATGGGGCGTCTTCTTCTTCCTCCTCCCCTTCGTGGGAGGAGTCCGCCTCGTTGTCTTCGGACAAGGCTTCGGACGCAACCTTACGCCGGAGACCCTTCCTGGTCCCCGGGGCCTTCTTTTCGGCCTTCTTCTCCGGCACCTCGTACGGTGCGGGACTAGCATCTCCGTCGAGGAGAGCATCCATTGGATCTTCCGCAACGGAGGCGGACAGATCTATCTGCTCCGATCTTCACATAATCTGAGGCGAATATATACAAATACTTAAAACTTCCCCATAAATGTATTGGGAAAAGACTAAACCGGTGGTGGTCCCAAAACTCACGGATTAAGGCCAGCGCTGCATGAAGTCCGCGGTCCTCGGATGTGGGAGGAGGTACTTGGAGGCCTTGAACAACACTTTCCACGCGCCTTTGTGCGTCATGCCGTAGAAACTTCGGGCGTCGGTGTTGGCGGGGCGAACTCCCACAGATTTACCGCCCGCCTCTGGAAGGGCAGGATCCGGCGAACGAGCATGACCTGGATCACATTGATAAGCTTGATGTTCTTGTCCTTCATGCTTTTGATGCATGTCTTGAGTCCGGCCAGCTCCGTGGAATCGCCCCAGGACAGGCCCTTCTTTTCCCAGGAGGTCAGCCGCATGGGGATTCCAGATCGGAACTCGGGGGCCGCCGCCCAGTTGGCGTCGCGCGGCTCGGTGATGTAGAACCACCCCGAATGCCATCCTTTTATGGTCTCCGCTAAGGAGCCCTCCAGCCAGGTGACTTTAGGCATCTTGCCCACCATGGCCCCTCCGCACTCCGCTTGTTGGCCGCGTACAATCTTCGGCTTCACGCAGAAGGTTTGCAGCCACAGGCCGAAGTGAGGCCGGATGAGGAGGAAAGCCTCGCAAACGACGATGAACGCCGAGATGTTGAGGACGAAATTCGGGGCTAGATCATGGAAATTGAGCCCATAGTAGAACATGAGCCCGCGGATGAAGGGATGGAGTGGAAATCCCAGTCCACGGATGAGGTGGGCGACGAACACGACTCTCTCGTGGGGTCCTGGGGTCGGGATGACCTGCCCAGCATCCGGTGGCCGGTGCGCTATGTTCTCTGACCAAGTATCCGGCCGCCCGAAGATTTTCTATGTGCTCCTCCTTGACGGTGGAAACCACCCACCTGCCTCCTGCTCCGGACATGTTTAGTTGTGCGAAGGAGACTTGGGCTTGGGCATTGGAGCTCGAGGGGGCAAGAATGGGTAGAGAAGGAAGAAGGCGTGGGTAAAAATGAGGAAATCTTATCCCTTTATAGAGGCGACGAAAGTGGTGCGCCTGCCCACTTGCCCGTTGGGAATCGCTTGCTTCACAAGCGCCACGATTAATGATGTGGTGGGATTGCCCGTACCCGTATTGATGAGAATCCCGTAATGAGGGGGCATGATCTCTGCTTTGACAAGACGTGTCAAGGAAACCGCCTCACGATATGCGTTGTGGCTGGTTGTGGAAAGACGGTTCGAATAATGACCAGACCATAGTGACACGTCGCGTTGCCTAAAAAGTTGTCAGCAGATTGCCTTTGTAAAACATCATTCTCTCTACGGTGGCATACGAAGATCATCTTGTGGATCCGGACACGGTTTGAGTGTTCGATAATTACCTTGGAGTATTCAGAGGAGGAACCCGCCCTGTAATGCCGAAGACAAGACTGCACGCCGGACTCATCGTCATTGAAGCCTGGTTCAGAGCTACCGAGGAGTCTGGATTAGGGTATCCGGACAGCCGGACTATGTACAACGTCCGGACTATTGAAGCGTGAAGATTCAAGACTCAAGACTTCGGCCCGTGTCCGGATGGGACTTTCCATGGCGTGGAAGGCAAGCTTGGCGATCCGGATATTATATTTCCTTCCTTGTAACCGACTCCATGTAAACCCTAGCCCTCTCCGGTGCCTATATAAACTGGAGAGGTTGGTCCTTAGAAGGCCGATCACAGTTACAGTCATACCATCATAGGCTAGCTCTTAGGGTTTAGCCTCTACGATCTCGTGGTAGATCTACTCTTGTACTACCCATATACCAATATTAATCAAGCAGGAAGTAGGGTTTTACCTCCACCGAGAGGGCCCGAACCTGGGTAAACACCTGTGTCCCTTACTTCTTGTTACCATCGTCCTTGACGCACAGATCGGGACCCCATACCTGAGATCCGCCGGTTTTGACACCGATATGAGGTGCTTTGGCGATTCAGATGTGGTGGCTCAGCAAGTTTCTGGTACTTGGGATTCTAAGGATCCGCTTATGGCGGCTTATTGACGAGAGGTTGATGCCATTGCAGGTCACTTCAAGGGTTACCAAGTGGAGCATATTGATCGAAGGAAGAATGAGGCGGCTGACAACTTAAGACGGTTAGGGTCTCAGCGTAAGCCGGTGCCACCTAACACGTTCCTCGATGTTCTAGTCAATCCTTCAGTTAAATTACCTACGGAGGAGGACCTTGATGTTCCTGACCCGGAAGCACAATTGTTGGCGGCTCTGCATGCTATTCCTGATTGGAAAGTTCCATAATTGGCTTACATGACCAGGGTGAGTTGCCAGAGGATGAGATCTTGGCCAGACAGATAACCCGGCGGTCTAAGTCAATGTCAATTGTCAATGGGGAGTTACACCATCGCAGTGTCACAGGGGCGTTTCAACGTTGCGTCTCTCCTGAAGAAGGCTATGAGATTCTGCGAGATATTCATGAAGGATATTGTGGTCATCATGCCGGTTCTAAATCTCTCGTAGCCAAGGCTTTTCGTCATGGTTTCTATTGGTTGACGGCCCATGCTAATGCTGAGGAGTTGGTAAGCAAATGTGACGGTTGTCAGAAGTTTTCACGACGAGCTCATGTTCCGGCTCAGGAGTTGAGGATGATTCCAATCACTTGGCCGTTTGCGACTTGGGGGCTTGATATAGTTGGGCCTTTTAAAAGGTCCAAAGATAAGAAGACCCACCTTCTGCTGGCGGTTGATAAGTTCACTAAGTGGGTAGAGGCAGAGCCGGTCAGTAAGTGTGATGCAGCAACGGCGGTTCAATTCATGAAGAAGGTGATCTTCCGTTTTGGCTTTCCACACAGCATTATAACAGATAATGGCACTAATCTCTCAAAGGGTGCTATGAAAGAATTTTGTGAACGGGAGCATATCCGGCTTGACGTTTCCTTTGTGGCTCACCCCCAGTCCAATGGTCAGGAAAAACGAGCGAATCAAGAGATTCTGCGAGGTATCAAGCCTCGGCTTATGGTTCCTCTGCAAAGAACGCTGGGCTGTTGGGTAGAGGAGTTACCCTCCGTGTTATGGAGCATCAATACAACCCCCAATAGATCTATGAGTTACACACCCTTTTTCATGGTTTATGGAGCAGAGGTGGTTCTCCCTAGTGACATCCGTCACGATTCACCCCGGGTGGCGGCTTACGTCGAAGCTGATAATGAAAAAGCACGTCAAGATGCGGTTGACCTATTGGATGAGGAGCGTGATCTCGCGGCGGCTCATTCGTCGATTTATCAGCAAGACCTACGTCATTATCACAACCACCGGGTCAAAACCAGAACCTTTCAAGAAGGTGACCTAGTGCTCCGGCTCATCCAGGACCAAAAAGATATGCATAAGCTATCGCCGCCTTGGGAAGGACCTTTTGTGGTCCGCAAGAAACTGCATAATGGGTCATATTATCTTATCGACGTTCGAGACCACAAGGACTCACGTAAGTCGGAGAAGGAGACCCGTCAGCCGTGGAATATAGCTCATCTTAGGCCCTACTATACTTGAGCCACCGGCTCTCATGATGTACATAGTTCGATGATGTATATATTATAAGCAGTATAATAAAGCCGGCATCCCTGATAAATCAGGGCCTCTGTCATTTCACTTCCTCGAAGCTGAGTCTTTATCATCATCTTACATATTAATTTAAGAAGCTTGACGCCCAACTTTAGGGACCAAAGAGAGTTAGATGCATGGCACAACTCAAACATAGGTCCCGGACGAGCACGACTTCTCAGTATGTCACTTGGGGGCTTCCTATTCAAACCTAGGCGTATTCGACTAAAGAGAATGTCACGACCGATTTTCCAATAAAAATGTTTATTGAGAAACCGACCTTTTGAGTCCAGCACGAGCAAAAATCCTCCTGGCTGGTAGACAAAATTTTGATACAATAAGCCAATAGCATTAGTATATATTACAGGGTCGAGCTGGGGTGCTCAACCATTTATTACAAGCACGCCAATAATTATACATAATGGAGGATATGAAACGATGGAGTGGTGGCATACTACTGACTCGAGGTAAAGAGGTGGTGGAATAACACAGTGGAGTGGATAACATGACTCCTACACTGGCGGTTCATCGAGCGTCAAGGTGAGACTCGATGAATTTATTTGGGTAGCGGAAGCGGAAGTAACATAGTGACTAATCCAGGGTCGCACGAGACTGACTGGGATTCCTCTAGGTGTCGGACTCGCTATCGAACTCTTCATCCATGAGATCGCCTTCGTCAGCATCTGGCCAAATCAACAAGCCAGGTGAGTACTTTGAAAGTACTCGCAAGACAGTTTGGACAATAGATATAATAAATGCATGCATGAATACGTCATGAGCAATTAATATGGTACATCCACATGAGGAAGTAACGCAACATTAATTAGCAAGAAGGAAATCAAGTGGTAATAAAATTAACTGAAAACCAATCGGGTGTCTGAAGCGACGCCACGAAGGGTGAACAAATAAATAAATTATACCACAGTCGGGCGTCTGAGCGACACCACATAAAGGGCTTATACTGAAAATAAAAGACATGCATGCCACAGTCGGACGTCGGGGCGACATCACAGAAAGAGCTTATATCAAAAGTACATAAATAACAATGCCGCAGTCGGACGTCTGAGCGACATCGTAGAAAGGGCTTATGTCAAAAGTAAATAAATAACAATGCCGCAGTCGGACGTCTGAGCGACATCGCAGAAAGGGCTTATGTCAAAGGTAAATAAATAACATAGCCGCAGTCGGACGTCTGAGCGACATCACAGGAAGGGCTTATATCAAGAGTAAATAAATAACAATGCCGCAGTCGGACGTCTGAGCGACATCACAGAAAGGGCTTATATCAAAAGTAAATAAATAACAATGCCGCAGTCGGACGTCAGAGCGACATCGCAGAAAGGGCTTATATTCATTATTCATAACTTGCAAGAATTAATGCTCACCGGTAAATATTCAACATGTGATAAATAACGGGTTAGTCCATCCACAGGAAACAAACCTTTAACACTCCTGTGGTTTTCATGAGTTTCCGGTCACCGAGACTGACTCTTGACAAGATAAGATAAGCACAGAACTTGGATATGGATAAGATGATTCGAAGGAATTATTGACTCAGCAGAGTTTGTACTAAATTACCCACAGCCAACGGATTTCTGTAGTCACGAAGGACTAGTTCCGTTTATGGTATTTCGGAGGAAACACATCTAACCAGTACACACCCATCCCACCTCATGATGCCAGGAATCACCCTAGACAGCGTTCGATAAAAACTTTGAGACGGGGAGATCACAATCTCGAATAGCATGGGATCAAATTTATATACGCGCGCTCTAAGGGGTGCCCCCCTCTCGGTCCCAACCGGAAACACCCATGCCCCCTGACCGGATGATAGGCTTTAATCCAGGGCCATGGAACCCTCATCCCGGCCTCTCGATTTGGTGTGTACCAGAAAGCGGTTTGCAACTTACTAGGCCGTATCCCTTGCGGAAAACATGTGGTAGTACGGAAGGGAAGACGGACGTGAACTGGACTGATTCATGTTGACACTGGGTCAACGGTCTGGCGTAAGACTGGCATGCCACAACACTGCCATCTTACCCATTCTCATGCCATCTCATGGCCATGCACACTCATACCCAACAACTTATGGATTATCGAAGTTCACTTGTCTCCACTTTGCATGTAATGTGACAATCACTGAGGTGCTCATAATCATGCCATGCAACTACTTAATGCAAACATGCCCGAACACTCATCATATCAAAAGTTCAAACATGCTTGCCTGGTTCGGAGAAGTCGGGGCCTAGCTCGGTGAAGTTCGCGGTTCCGTCACCTCCTTCGGTATCTACGGCATACAAAATACACGCACTAACGTAAATACCGTGGGGTGCACAAAATATTCAAATATTTTCAAATAAACCTGATAAAAACTAGACAAAATTTTGAAGAGGACAGAAAAAGAATCACTCAAAAATACTTTTCTGTTTAAAAGTTATAAGAGTTTTGGTCCAAGGACCTCTCTGTAATGAAACAGAAACTTCCCAGGGGGTTATGCAGAAAAGTCCAGAAAACGGTTCAAACTGGAAACCGCATTTTGCCAGAATACGTTTTCAGAAAACGATTCGTTTAATAAGAATGAGAGACTGACAGGCGGGTCCACCCGTCAGGTTTAAAATTTTAAAAGGGGGAAGACGGAGCTCGTCGGCGCCCGAGGGCTGCGGTGGTCGCCGGCGGCGATCCACGGCGAGGCAAGGGGATCGGGTGGTACCTCCGTGCTCAGTGCATCATTCCGGTCGGTAGGTGGTGGTGGTGGTCGCCGGCGAGTACCACGTCGACGGCGGCCCTTGCTTCGGCGGACGACGATTCGGGAGGGGTTGGATCTCGCCGGAGAGTGCTGCGAAGGGCAAATTGAGGTGGGGGTTAGGCTACTGGGTGCTCGAGGGGAGTGCTGACGAGGTTAGGGCACCGGGGACGGCCTCACCGGAGTGAATCGAGGTGGAGGCCGAGGCGGAACGGGGCGGCTGGAGTTGAGTGAGGAGACCTCCTCGAGGTCCTCCTAGTAGCCTGGCGGAGTGTTGGTGAGGTGTAGGGATGGTGCATGCTCGAGGGCGAGCTCGGGGCCCCTTTTTATAGGCGATCAGGGGGGTTGGCCGTGAACAGAGTTCTCCGGCGAAGGTTACAGCGGCGCAGGGCTTGGTCGGGGTGGTTTAGCGGTTGAGCTTCAACGTGGAGGTCTACACTAGTAGAAAAAGGGTCAAATGTGAAGCACAATAGTGCCGGTTTGAATTTCAGCCGGCACTAATGTGTACACTAGTGCCGGTTCGTGGCGGCGATCAATAGCACCGGTTCGTGGCGAACCTTTAGTACCGGTTCATGCCACGAACCGGTACTAAAGAGGCTGTGTCAGCCTGCGGTCAGGCTATGGCCCCACCATCACCATTTAGTGCCGGTTCGTACCACGAACCGGTACTAATGAGGTTATGGCAAGCTGTTTTTAGTCCCACCTCGCTCCCCTAACAAGACTTTTACCACCTTAAATATGTTATTTCTCAAACTATCACAAGCACTTGGTCTTCATTGAACTCTATGTGTAGAATTTGTGGCCGCAATATGAGTCTTCATCGGTTTATAAATCGTTGATGACCCATATTGACAATTCAGATTGTACACACAAAGATCATTGATGATCAAAGTATTTTTGATGTTATAAGATCATATTGACAATTTAGACTGTAAAGAAATATAAGATCATGATCTAAATGCTCTTATATTTTTTGCGTTAAGTATGCACCATTCAAAGCGACGCCATAACCTTTCAACCGTTTATGCCTTCATTTGCTATTTTTCATGCATTTAATGATTTGTTTTGAGAACTAAATGACCTGGAAATTGAAAAGCACTACAAATGAACTCTGAAAAAGTTGAAACTTGGCATGGTATCATCATTTTACCCACATATCATGTTCAAAAAAGTAGAGATGGTTACGGCAAAAACTTGATGCACTTTGTTTACAAACTGGACAATCTCTTTCGAAGTATTCGGGTTTATGACGAAATTAAACTCATCTGTTACACAGGCATTTCATTTTTTTTAAACTTATTACAAGTCCAGACTTTTTGTGCATTCAGTATGCACCATTCAACTGCTAGGCGGGAGGCTCTTAAGTACCGGTTCCAACTGCTAGGCGGGAGGAGCTCTTTAGTACCGGTTCCAACTGCTAGGCGGGAGGAGCTCTTTAGTACCGGTTCGTGGCGAACCTTTAGCACCGGTTCGTGCCACGAACTGGTACTAATGAGGTTGTGTCGTAAGGTGGGGCCCCACGAGCACCTTTAGTACCGGTTCATGGATGAACCAGACGTAAGCTGTTTTTTAGTCCCACCTCGCGAAGTGAGAGGGACTAGGAGTTGTTTATAAGCCCTGAGTGCAGAGACGACGAAGAAGAGGCTCAATGCTCACGTTGCTTAGCTTCAAGCCTTCAGAATACGGTAGACTGCACGGAGCTATGCGCAGTGCAGTTTTACTATTCAAAGGCTTGAAGCAAATTAACGAGCATTGCACCTCTTTTTATTTTTAATAACTTATTACAACTCCGGACTTCTTCTCTTATGGAAAAAACTAATTGCACGTCGACATTTATTTTTTTAAGTTATAACTCCAGACTTTGACCATCAAGTTTTGCAGAAAAGAAAAATAGCATAAAAGAAAAAATAGCAGAAAAGAAGAAAAACTATCGCTGAAAAGAAATAAACTATATAAAAACTACTCAGAAATAAATAGAAGAAAATAAATATAGCAGAAAAGAAAAACTACTCAGAAATAAATAGAAGAAAAATAAAGCAGAAAAGAAAAAATTATATTTTCTATTTTTCAATCGTTTACAAAATGACCGTGAAATTGAAAATCACTACAAAATGAACTCTGAAAATGTTGAATTTTGGCAAACTAGATGAAAAACTACTCACAAATAAATAGAAGAAAATAAATATAACAGAAAAGAAAAACTATACAAAAACTACAGAAATAAATAGAAGAAAATAAAGCGAAAAGAAAAACCCTATAAAAAATGGGGCTGCCTGTGGCCTGATAGGCCACGGTGTGTAATTAAAGGCCTTCAAGGCCCAGCAGACTCACAGGGCAGCGCTGCAGAGTTTAGGCCCACAAGCCTGCTATATAGAGGAGTTGAAGGGTAGCGCGGCTGGGTTTATAAATCAGTGCGGCTGCCCTTGCGCCCAGCAGTGGGACTAAACTTTGGGTGTAACAGTGAGGCCTTTAGTACGGTTGGAGCCACCAACGGTACTGAAGATCACTTTTAGTACCGTTGGAGCCACCAACCGTACTAAAACCTGCTCTTCCGCCTCTTGGCCTGGCCAAAGTTGGCCTTTAGTACCGGTTGGTGGCTCCAAGCGGTACTAAAGGCCTCCTATATACAACACTTACGAAAATTTCAGTTACATCTCCCCACTTCTTGGCGTCTCGCTCCAACCTCTCACGACGCGCTCGCAAGTCCGTCGCCGCATGCCGCCGCTTGCCGCCCGTCGTCCGCCGTCGCCCGTCGCCCGCCGCCGCCGCCCGCCGCCCGTCGTCGCCGCGTCGTCATCATCGTCGCGTGATCCCGCCCATCGACTCTCTCTCTCTCGCATACCAGCATGCATGGCACTGCCTGTACTGTCGTTGCTTGCCCCGCACGTCTTGGCGCCCGCTCATATGTACGGGCGACGGCGACGGGCGCCGGGTCAGATACGTACACAGACACACACACATATATACACACACACACACATATATACACACACACACACACACACACACACACACACACACACACACACACACACACACACATTTTTTACTTATTTTCTGTTTTCTGTTTTTAGAAAATTTAATTAGATATTAATTAGCTAGGTATGTGAGATTTGAACTAGTTGAATAATTAATATAACTAGTTTATTTTAGTAAGAAAATTGTCGAACTAGTTTATTTAGGTATTTGAGATTTGAACTAGTTGAATAATTAATATAACTAGTTTATTTTAGTAATAAAATTGTCGAACTAGTTTATTTAGGTATTTGAGATTTGAACTAGTTGAATAATTAATATAACTAGTTTATTTTTAGTAAGAAAATTGTCGTATCTGAGATTTGATGATCTAATTAAAATATTATTTGTTAATGAGTTTTCTGTTTATTTAATGTTTTATATATTTTGAGTTTATATAAATGTTAGATTAATGTCGAATGTTAGATGAATATAGTTAGATATATATTTGAATTGGCTAGATATTAATTAATGTTAGATAGTAATAAGTTTTAATGTTTCACCTATATGAACATATAGGAAATGTCATCTGATTTACGAAAAAGATTTCATTATGTGCGAACACTGTGAAGACCAGTAGCGGCCTGTGCGACAGAAATTTCCTTGTTGATGGTAGGCGCTTCACATCAAGCTGAATGAGACATTCAAGTGGATACAGATAAGTCACAACGGCAATTATTATTTGAATGCAAAACTTATGCTTCATTTGCTTCAACTTATAATTTTAAAGCATGACTTATGCTTCATTTGCTTCAACTTATAATTTTAAATTTTCACTATTCTACTAGCGCATCCCCTGCCATGCAAGAATTTTTGTCTTGGATAAGATAGGTTTTAGTGCTATAGATGATATGGAGGTAAAGAGAGTTTACTTGAAGACGGACATGGGTATACTTTCAACGTCAAATTATATAATGGAGACACATACACCCATTTTGAATGCAAAACTTGGCAAGCACTATGCAAGGCTTATGCATTTGAGCCTGATATGGTTATCACCTTTGATATTCGTCCAGGAAGATGATATTGAAGGTAATATAGACATCTGGGTCGATGTGCAAACGCCTCCAGTTCTACCATTATGTGAGTTTTCTCAACCATGCATGCATATGTTTATGTCTTTGATACAATTTATTAAAAAATAGTTGACAACTAATTTGTATTGTCAGCTTATTTCGGTTCAAGCAAACATGTCCGACGCTTGGTAGACAGGACCTACTACTGCCCCGGGGCTCAACTAAACTGCGAGGAGATAAGTCATTATGTTTCATGGCTTGAGGATCTTAATACCGTCAAGACAATTTTTTTTCCTGAACTTAGAAATGTTAGTACTCAAAGCGTCGACCAATGGTGATCGATTGAACTACGGTCACATCTATAATCGAAAGATGGTAAGATTATAACTATTTGTCCTTAATTAGTGCATCTTTTGCATACATTATTTTTGAAGCTAAACTTTCATTGCTTAGTATATTAATTACTATCGATGTTCTTTCATCCACATGGACTTCCGATGACAGTTGTGCCTCGGTGGATCGAGACAAAAGGTCGCATGTCAATGGTTAGCTTCGACCAAGATTTCCTACATTACACATGAGTGCATTCAGGATTTCTGAAAGCGAAGAATGCTTAATAGTGAAAGGTTGGAGCAAAATTACAAGCGATCGCAGAGAAGTACTAGGGGCAGCAAGGAGAAGCGCAACCCAAGATTAGGAGACAGATTCATCTGCATGCTCGATATGATGAATCGGAGAGCTATACATGTTCTATGCTATTCTACGAGAGGGAGCAGCAGGACTAGCTAGTTCATGCTCTTAATTAATTAGTACTTTCCTCTCTCATGCATGTCCGTATTGTCCTGAACTTGATGTTGGTGATGATTATGTTGAACTCGATGATATCTTTGCTTACATTACAAAGTGAACTCGATGATTATGTTGGTGATTAGATAGCTAGCGGTAATGACTATGGTGATTAAATAGTGGTAACTAATGGCGACTATGATGATTTTAGCTAGCTAAAGTTTATTTATTTATTTATATGCGATGATGATGATGATGATGATGATGATGATGATGATGATGATGATGATGATGACCACTACAACTCACTATAACGTAAAACAATCCTAAATTAAATTGATAACACAAATTTAATTGAAAATAAAAATAAAACAAAACCCACAAACATTTAGTACGGTTGGTGTTACCAACCGGTACTAAAGGGCTCCCTTCCCCCGGAGCTGCCTCGTGCCACGTGGTTGGCCTTTAGCACCGGTTCGTGCTGAACCAGTACTAAAGGGGGGGCCTTTAGTGACCACACTTTAGTGCCGGTTGTGGAACCGGCACTACAGGGCCTTACGAACCGGTGCTATTGCCCGGTTCTGCACTAGTGCTATTGGATCCATTTAGACACTAAACGAGTTTGGACGAGAAGCTTTTGGGAGAGTTCGACGGAACGGGGCGGCGCGGGCCCGTCGGCGGCAGAGGGCGTGCCCTGTGCTAGCCGGCCACGGCGACGGTGCAACGGGGTTGTGCTAGTGTGCATGAGCCACGCGGAGGGCCAGGGAACGATGGGCGGCGATGGGTGGCGTGGCGAGCGGGCTCGGGCCTTCGCTGGCCGCCATGGGTGGCGCAACCACCACAGAAACCACCAACGCCGGCGAGGCTCGCCGCCACCGACTCCTGCATCCGTCCAAGGGGGCGTGCGGCGCTCTGGCCAGGGAGGAGAGGCCGTGCGCAGCAGTATGCAGGCGTCTTGTTGACAGTGACCCGACTCGTGAAACTGAATTTACTGAAACTCTGAATTTCTCTGAAAGTGCAAAGTGACACTGCAAGCCAGGTGTTTGACAGAATGATTTTGGTATGTGGGTATTTTTCCTTGAGCTGATTTTTGGTGGAGTGGCTTCTCATTGCATCTGGGGGCTGCCTGAATTTTGGTGGAATTTTTGGAGAAGAGGAGATATGAATTTCATCAAATTTGACAAATCTGATCCATGCAGAAGCTGAAACTTGAAAATTTTGAAAAGAAGAAGAGTGGATCTTGATGGTTCTAGGTTGTGGGTGCTAGGGACTATCCAGAGTAGTTGGTTTGAGAACAAAACTCAAAGGCATTTAGGTACTTGCTTTGCAAAACACCTAGGCTCAACATAGTGGACAGAATTGTTTTGGGGAAAGAAATAATTGAAATAAAATCCAAAAAATGAGTTGGACCTGTTGGGACAGAATATTTGGATTGCCCCAAAGTGGAAGGAGGGGTTTTGGGGAGATTTACCACATGAGACATGGTAAAAAGTATGGACGGATTCAATATAAGAGGAGACCCAAAACTCCTAGGTTTCTTTATTAAAAGAAAAATAAACCAAAAAGAATAAATTGAGAGGGAGAGAATCAGAGGAAAGGTTTTTAATAACCAAACACCAAAGTTGAAGGAGATGCCAAAATAAACATCCTTTGCCAAAGGGGAAATTTTTGAGAGAGAGATTTTTGAAAGGATTTTAAAAGACTTCCTTCAAGACCAAAAAGGTTTTTGTTGAAAACCAAACAAAAAAAATTGGGTGTCACAACACCTACCCCCTTAGGAAAAATCTCGTCCCCGAGATTTCAGCTGATCCTCAAATAAGTGTGGGTGCTCTGTCCGAAGAAAATCCTCTCTTTCCCAAGTGGCTTCACTCTCGGTGTGATTGCTCCACTGAACTCTGAAAAACTTGATGGTTTTCTGTCGGGTTCTCCTTTCAGACTCCTCCAAGATTTTTATTGGATGCTCTCGATATGTGAGGTCTGGCTGCACGTCAATGTTTTCATGGGATACTTGCTTCTCTGGGTTGCTCACGCACTTCCTCAGTTGCGAGACGTGGAACACATCGTGGACGACGGATAAATCTTCGGGTAAGTCTAGCTGGTAGGCTACCGTGCCTTTCCGTGCCACTATGCAGAATGGTCCGATGAATCTTGGTGCTAGCTTCCCTTTAATCTTGAATCGATGCAGGCCTCTCATAGGGGATACTTGCAGGTACACAAATTCACCGGGTTCAAAGCTGACTCCCCGATGTTTTTGATCGTAATAACTCTTCTGTCGACTTTGGGCTGTCTTGAGTCGATCCCTAATCACCTTGACTTTATCTTCAGCCTCCTTGAGCATGTCTGGGCCGAAGATATGGCTGTCTCCGATTTCCGACCAATTTAGCGGGGTACGACATCTTCGCCCGTACAGAGCCTCAAATGGTGCCATTTGCAGGCTGGCCTGGTAACTGTTGTTGTATGCGAATTCTGCGTATGGTAGGCTCTCTTCCCAACTGGTCCCATAGGTGAGGACACATGCTCTCAGCATATCTTCTAGAATCTGGTTTACGCGCTCGTTTGCCCATCATGCAGGGGTGGTATGCGGTACTGAATGCCAGTTGAGTTCCCAGAGCTGTAAGTGATCCCAAAATCGGGAGACGAATTGAGTGCCTCTGTCCGAGATTATTTTCTTTGGGACTCCATGTAAGCAGATGATACGGGAAAGATAAAGCCTAGCCAGTTTCTGAGTGGTTTGGGTTGTCTTCACAGGGATGAAGTGTGCTACTTTAGTCAGTCTATCAGTGATGACCCAAATGGCATTATTTCTGTGACGTGACCGAGGTAGCCCAACAGTAAAATCCATTCCAATCTCGTCCCATTTTCACTCGGGTATTTTATTTGGCTGCAAAAGTCCGGCCGGTTTCTGGTGCTCGGCCTTGATGTGCTGACAAGAGTCACAACATGCGATGAACGTGGCTATGTCCCTTTTTAGACCATGCCACCAAAATTTTTCCTGAATATCGTTGTACATTTTTGTCCCTCCGGGATGTATCGAATACGGAGCGGTGTGGCCTTCAGCTAAGATCTGCTGTTTAAGATCCTTGATATTTGGTACGCAAAGTCTATCCCCGTACCACAATATTCCCTGCTTATCGATAATGAATTATGGGGCCTTGCCCAAACTCACTTTCCGTTTAATGCCTTCAATTCTGGGGTGTCCATGCTGAGCCTCTTTGATTGTTTCCATTAGGGTAGGCTGTATTTCTAAATTTGATATGCTGCCTTCGGTGATTACCAGCAAGTTGAGTTTAGCAAACTCCTGCCGAAATTCAGTTCTTAGGTTTGGCAGGCCGTCGTCGTTTGGGCTAGGGTTCCGACTTAGAGCGTCTGCCACTACATTTGCTTACCTGGGTGGTAGTGGATTCCAACATCATAATCCTTCACTAGTTCCAACCAGCGTCGTTGCCGTAAATTCAGTTCCGGTTGTGTGAAAATATACTTGAGGCTCTGATGGTCCGTGTATATATCACAACGATTTCCAAGTAAAAAGTGCCTCCATTCTTTGAGTGCATGAATAACTGCTGCTAACTCTAGGTCATGAGTAGGATAATTTTCCTCATGCTTGCGAAGCTGTCTGGAAACATATGCGACTACATTGCCTTCTTGCATCAACACGCATCCGAGGCCTTTCCGGGATGCGTCGCAATACACCTCGAAATTCTTGTGTATGTCCGGCACAACTAATACTGGTGCTGACGTTAATTTCCTTTTTAATTCTTGGAAACGTTTCTTGCAAGCTTCCGTCCATTCAAACTTCTTGTCTTTCTTGAGTAGCTGCGCCATTGGCTTTGCTATGGTGGAGAATCCTTCAATAAACCTTTGGTAGTAACCTGCCATCCCCTGGAAACTCCGTACGTCCGTTACGCTGGCTGGTGGTTTCCAGCCAAGTACGGCCTTGACTTTTTCCGGGTCTACGGCAATACCCTCTTGGGTTAGTACGTGGCCTAGAAAACCTACTTGCCTCAGCCAAAATTCACACTTGCTGAATTTAGCGTACAATTTATGTTTCCTGAGTTCCCCTAGTACAATTCGGAGATGTTCATCGTGCTCTTCTGGTGTCTTGGAGTAAACCAGAATATCATCGATAAATACCACAACAAACTTGTCCATACACTTCATAAATACTTTGTTCATGAGGTGAACAAAATATGCGGGGGCGTTTGTTAGTCCGAATGGCATTACGGTGAACTCATACAACCCGTATCTGGAGGTGAAAGCCGTCTTGGGAATATCTCCGGTTCGCACCTTTAATTGATGGTATCCCGATCTCAAGTCAATCTTTGAGAATACCTTGGCTTGAGCGAGCTGATCAAATAAATCATTTATTCGTGGCATCGGATATTTGTTCTTGATCGTGACCATGTTAAGTGCTCGATAGTCGATACACAGTCTCAGTGTTCCATCCTTCTTTTTGGCAAATAATATTGGTGAATCCCAAGGTGAGGAGTTGGCTCGTATATAACCTTTGTCCAGTAATTCTTTTATTTGCTTCTTCAGTTCTACCAATTCGGATGGTGCCATTCTATATGGTTTCTTGTATATGGGGGCGGTTCCGGGTGCTAGCTCAATGCTGAATTCTATTTCTCGGTCTAGTGGCATGCCTGGTAGTTCTTCGGGAAATACGTCTGGAAATTCACACACTACTGGAACCTTGCTCAATTCAGAAATATCTACCTTGTTCAATCTTGGTTGCCGGGATATTTTTCTTTCCTTGGCTGAAACTTTTATGGTCTTCCCGTGGTGATGGGTGAGAATCACGGTCCGGTTGAAGCAATCAATAAAACCTTTGTTGGTGGTTAACCAATCCATCCCTAGGATGACATCCAGCCCTTTATTTTCCAACACGATAAGATTTGCGTGAAACTTCAACCCTTCAAACTCGATAACCACACCCTGGCAATAACTCGGGTAACTTGCTTAATTCGTGGGACTTGGCGATCATAGATTTTTCCAAGGGAAGCATCGAAAATTATTTTGCAAGGCAAAACTCTTGAAACGAATGAGTGAGAAGCTCGAATCAAACAAAACCATGGCAGGTATTGTGTTGACAGGAAGCGTCTTGAGTACGATATCGGGGCATTTGTGCTTCCTCTTTGGTCACGTGGTTCGATGACCCTTCCTGTGGTTGTTATTTGGGTTGAAATTGTTGCGCTTTGGCGCCGAATTATTGCCTCCGTTGTTCGGCTTTGGGGTCGAGTTCCTTGGCTTGGGGCACTGCTTGGCATAGTGCCCTTCTTCTCCACAAGCGTAACAGGTAACGCCTAGGCGGTATGTGAACTCCTTGTCTCTTGCATGAAAATTCTTGATTGGGCGTGAGACGTTTGTCGTGGGTTTGGGTGTCCAACCTTTCTGAAAATCTGTCTTGCTGCGATGGTTGCGGGCATGATTAGTCTGGTCCCTTTTTCGCTTGCGGGAATCTTCCAAGCCGTGTCTCTCATTTTCCAAAGTAATGGCCTTATCCACCAGTGTCTTAAAATCTGGGAAGGTATGTACAACCAGCTGGCATTTAAGCGCGGGCGTCAGACCGTCTAGGAATTTTTCCATCTTCTTGCTTTCGGACATCGCTCCTCGTTGGCGTGGCGAGACAACAGAGTAAACTGACTGTTGTATTCTGACACCGTCATTGTCCTTTGCTTGAGGTCATCAAAT
The DNA here is from genome assembly GCA_021605205.1 of Aegilops longissima. Taxonomy (NCBI): domain Eukaryota; kingdom Viridiplantae; phylum Streptophyta; class Magnoliopsida; order Poales; family Poaceae; genus Aegilops; species Aegilops longissima. The sequence continues at coordinate 599,512,298 of CM038676.1, read as the reverse complement.
TCTCTCTTTTTGATCTTCATAAGACTTTTAGTAATATGTGCACCACGAAAACCTTCTTTGAACTCCTCCCAGGTTATATTATTTTCGTTGGGGTGCATGTGTAGGAAATTTTCCCACCACGATGCGGCTGCTCCAGTGAGATAGTGCGGAGCATATAGCACTTTTCTCAAGATCTGAACACTGGGCAATAATTAATTTTCTTTCCATGTCTCGAAGCCAGTCCTCGGCTTCAAGAGGTTTGTCAGTGTGAGAAAATGTTTGGGGGCGCGTCTTCTGTAGCTCAGATAACTTTGATTGTTGCTGATACTGTCCACGGTGATTCCCCATATTGATGACTTGGTTCATCATTTCCTAATGTTGTTGCTGACTTTGCTCATAAAGACGGCACATTTGGGAAAGTGCCGTTTCACTGTCCTGTTGACTTGACTGCCCCTGTGTGAAATTGTTGCTTGGTGGTGTGCCAAAATTTTCCTCTGACGGATTTGGCATGGAGCGCGTCCAAGGGCGAGACATTGTTCACTCTGGGGATATATTTTGCAAAACTCATAAGAAAAGAAATTGAGTCGCAAAAGTCAATAAATTCATAAAGACGCAAAAGTCTTTAAATGCTCCAAGATTTTCCAAGAGAATAAATGTTTTCGCATGGAGAAGGACTGCTCATTACATATCTTACACGCAAGCAATAATTATACAATACATCACTCAGGATATGCGTACATATTCCTGACATGTTATTTGGCTAGTGCACTCCTCCGGATCCTACATGATGCGCAAACAAGCTACTTCTCACAGCCTATATACATATAGACACATCGTACAAATGGTGCTTCGCATGGCGGCTAAGCGTAATTAGTCGGAGGAGATGGTGAGGATCTCATTTGTCCTGCCGAGAGTGAGACGCAGTGAGGCTGGGGGCGCAACCTCTTCTTCGCTAACAGGCTCCAGACGTGAAGTGTTGCGCTGAGTTGGTGGAGAGGGTGCCCTATGCGGGACAACACGAACATGAGCGGGCTCAAGGGGTGGTGCAGAACAAACTGGAGTAGGCGCAATGACTTGGTTGAACTCCTCTGTGGTAGGCAGGCGACGAGTAGTAGCGAGAGCAGTAGGAGCAAAAGATGCTGATGACGAGACGAAAGTCAGTGGCGGTGCGGTGTGCAGGAGCTCCCTCCTGTTGGCGGTACATCCATGGACTGAGTCCATGCGGGCAGCCACGAAGTCATCCACCAGGTTGTCGAAGGCTGCCTCCAGAGCCCGGAGATACCCGACGAGCATCTCAAAAGCCTCGTCTCGCTCTCCTCTGGGGCAAGAGTATGAGTAGTGGTAGGTGTACGGCACGTGGCATGGAAGGTAGCGGTAACGACGAGTCTGCATCAAAGGAAGGACATCCCTGAGACGAGCTATCGCCTCACGGGCTGCCATCTGCATAGCGTGCTTCTCCGTAGGCATGGCTCTTCCCAAGAATCGGAAGCGGCGTAATTCGACACGCCCTCCCTTGAATTGCACCGCGGCCTGGTGCATGGTCAGACGGTCGTTGACCTTGTGCTGGGAGAGTGTGAAGACTGGGCGCATGGATGGCCCCATCGCGACCTGGACGATTAAGGAGAGAAGCTTGACGAACCCATCGGGCTCGTTGGCGAACATTTCCGACTCGCAATTGTTGCCAGCCATCTACAAAAGTAGGCAAAAATTCTGAATGGTCAGATCATAAATTTATCTTGTTGTCGAAATCGACTACATTTGAAAAATTAAAAAATTAGCTCTATATGCTAATAACCGGTTAGCGATCGCACCTAGTGGCTTCCTACAGTCAGCCTGGCTCTGGTACCAAGCTTGTCACGACCGATTTTCTAATAAAAATGTTTATTGAGAAACCGACCTTTTGAGTCCAGACGAGGAAAATCCTCTGGTCGGTAGACGAAATCTTGATACAATAAGCCAGTAGCATTAGAATATATTACAGAGGTCGAGCTGGGGTGCTCAACCATTTATTACAAACACGCCAATAATTATACATAATGGCGGATATGACACGATGGAGTGGTGGCATACTCTTGACTCGAGGTAAAGAGGTGGTGGAATAACACGATGGAGTGGATAACATGACTCCTACATCTGGCGGTTCATCGGCGAGGTGAGACTCGATGAATTTATTTGGGTAGCGGAAGCGGAAGTAACATAGTGACTAATCCAGGGTCGCACGAGACTGACTGGGATTCCTCTAGGCGTCGGACTCGCTATCGAACTCTTCATCCATGAGATCGCTTTCACAACATCGGCCAAATCAACAAGCCAGGTGAGTACTTTGAAAGTACTCGCAAGACAGTTCGGACAATAGATATAATAAATGCATGCATGAATGCGTCATGAGCAATTAATATGGCACATCCACATGAGGAAGTAACGCAACATTAATTAGCAAGAAGGAAATCAAGTGGTAATAAAATTAACTGGAAACCAATCGGGTGTCTGAAGCGACGCCACGAAGGGTGAACAAATAAATAAATTATACCACAGTCGGGCGTCTGAGCGACACCACATAAAGGGCTTATACTGAAAATAAAAGACATGCATGCCACAGTCGGACGTCGGGGCGACATCACAGAAAGGGCTTATATCAAAAGTAAATAAATAACAATGCCGCAGTCGGACGTCTGAGCGACATCGCAGAAAGGGCTTATGTCAAAAGTAAATAAATAACAATGTCGCAGTCGGACGTCTGAGCAACATCGCAGAAAGGGATTATGTCAAAGGTAAATAAATAACAATGCCGCAGTCGGACGTCTGAGCGACATCACAGAAAGGGCTTATATCAAGAGTAAATAAATAAGAATGCCGCAGTTGGACGTCTGAGCGACATCACAGAAAGGGCTTATATCAAAAGTAAATAAATAACGATGCCGCAGTCGGACGTCTGAGCGACATCGCATAAAGGGCTTATATTCATTATTCGTAACTTGCAAGAATTAATGCTCACCGGTAAATATTCAACATGTGGTAAATAACGGGTTAGTCCATCCACAGGAAACAAACCTTTAACACTCCTGTGGTTTTCAGGAGTTTCCGGTCACCGAGACTGACTCTTGACAAGATAAGATAAGCACAGAACTTGGATATGGATAAGATGATTCAAAGGAATTATTGACTCTGCAGAGTTTGTACTAAATTACCCACAGCCAACGGATTTTTGTAGTCACGAAGGACTAGTTCCCTTTACGGTATTTCGGAGGAAACACGTCTAACCAGTACACACCCATCCCACCTCATGATGCCAGGAATCACCCTAGACAGCGTTCGATAAAAACTTTGAGACGGGGAGATCACAATCTCGAATAGCATGGGATCAAATTTATATCTGGCGCTCTAAGGGTGCCCCTCTCGGTCCCAACCGGAAACACCCATGCCCCCTGACCGGATGATATGCTTTAATCCAGGGCCATGGAACCCTCATCCCGGCCTCTCGATTTGGTGTGTACCAGAAAGCGGTTTGCAGCTTACTAGGTCGTATCCCTTACGGAAAACATGTGGTAGTACGGAAGGGAAGACGGACGTGAACTGGACTGATTCATGTTGACACTGGGTCAACGGTCTGGCGTAAGACTGGCATGCCACAACACTGCCATCTTACCCATTCTCAAGCCATCTCATGGCCATGCAAACTCATACCCAACAACTTATGGATTATCGAAGTTCACTTGTCTCCACTTTGCATGTAATGTGACAATCACTGAGGTGCTCATAATCATGCCATGCAACTACTTAATGCAAACATGCCCGAACACTCATCATATCAAAAGTTCAAACATGCTTGCCTGGTTCGGAGTAGTCGGGGCCTAGCTCGGTGAAGTTCGCGGTTCCGTCACCTCCTTCGGTATCTACGGCATACAAAATACACGCACTAACGTAAATACCGTGGGGTGCACAAAAATATTCCAAATATTTTTCAAATAAATCTGATAAAAAACTAGACAAAATTTTGAAGAGGACAGAAAAAGAATCACTCAAAAATACTTTTCTGTTTAAAAGTTATAAGAGTTTTGGTCCAAGGACCTCTCTATAATGAAACAGAAACTTCCCAGGGGGTTATGCAGAAAAGTCCAGAAAACGGTTCAAACTGGAAAGCGCATTTTGCCAGAATACGTTTTCATAAAACAGTTCGTTTAATAAGAATGAGAGACTGACAGGCGGGTCCCACCCGTCAGGTTTAAAATTTTAAAAGGGGGAAGACGGAGCTCGTCGGCGCCCGAGGGCTGCGGTGGTTGCCGGCGGCGATCCACGGCGAGGCAAGGGGATCGGGTCGTACCTCCGTGCTCAGTGCATCATTCCGCGTCGGTAGGTGGTGGTGGTTGTCGCCAGCGAGTACCACGTCGACGGCGGCCCTTGCTCCGGCGGACGGCGATTCGGGAGGGGTTGGATCTCGCCGGAGAGTGCTGCGAAGGGCAAATTGAGGTGGGGGTTAGGCTACTGGGTGCTCGAGGGGAGTGCTGACGAGGTTAGGGCGCCGGGGATGGCCTCACCAGAGTGAATCGAGGTGGAGGCCGAGGCGGAACGGGGCGGTCGGAGTTGGGGGAGGAGACCTCCTCGAGGTCCTCCTAGTAGCCTGGCGGAGTGTTGGTGAGGTGTAGGGATGGTGCGTGCTCGAGGGCGAGCTCGGGGCCCCTTTTTATAGGTGATCAGGGGGTTGGCCGTGAACGGAGTTCTCCGGCGAAGGTTACTGGCGCGCAGGGCTTGGTCGGGGTGGTTTAGCGGTTGAGCTTCAACGTGGAGGTCTTCTGGCTCCATTTAGACACTAAACGAGTTTGGACGAGAAGCTTTTGGGAGGGTTCGACGGAACGGGGCGGCGCGGGCCCGTCGGCGGCAGAGGGCGTGCCCTGTGCTTGCCGGCCACAGCGACGGTGCAACGGGGTTGCGTTGGCGTGCATGAGCCACGCGGAGGCCAGGAGCGATGGGCGGCGACGGTAGCGTGGCGGCGGGCTCGGGCCTCGCTGGCCGCCACGGTGGCGCAGCCACCACGAAACCGCTAACGCCGGCGAGGCTCTCCGCCACCGACGCCTGCATCCGTCCAAGGGGCGTGCGGTGCTCTCGCCAGGAGGAGAGGCCGTGCGAACAGCGCAGCATGAGCGTCTTGTTGACAGGTGACCCGACTCGACGAAAGCGGAATTCTTGAAACTCGAATTTCTCGAAAGTGCAAAGTGACAGTGCAAGCCAGGTGTTTGACAGAATGATTTTGGTATGTGGGGATTTTTCCTTGAGCTGATTTTTGGTGGAGTGGCTTCTCATTGCATTTGGGGGCTGCCTGAATTTTGGTGGAATTTTTGGAGAATAGGAGATATGAATTTCATCAAATTTGACAAATCTGATCCAAATTTGCAGAAGCTGAAACTTGAAAATTTTGAAAAGAAGAAGAGTGGATCTTGATGGTTCTAGGTTGTGGGTGCTAGGGACTATCCAGAGTAGTTGGTTTGAGAACAAAACTCAAAGGCATTTAGGTACTTGCTTTGCAAAACACCTAGGCTCAACATAGTGGACAGAATTGTTTTGGGGAAAGAAATAATTGAAATAAAATCCAAAAAATGAGTTGGACCTGTTGGGACAGAATATTTGGATTGCCCCAAAGTGGAAGGAGGGGTTTTGGGGAGATTTACCACATGAGACATGGTAAAAAGTATGGATGGATTCAATATAAGAGGAGACCCAAAACTCCTAGGTTTTCTTTATTAAAAGAAAAATAAACCAAAAAGAATAAATTGAGAGGGAGAGAATCAGAGGAAAGGTTTTTAATAACCAAACACCAAAGTTGAAGGAGATGCCAAAATAAACATCCTTTGCCAAAGGGGAAATTTTTGAGAGAGAGATTTTTGAAAGGATTTTAAAAGACTTCCTTCAAGACCAACAAGGTTTTTGTTGAAAACCAAACAAAAAATTTGGGTGTCACAGAGAACATAGCGCTACTACCCTCCTGACCAGGTTATCTGTCCAAACATAGGTGTATTCGACCAAAGAGGACATAACCTTTCCGGGTCATCCTACCTGTAGCTAGCTGCTTCAACTCCATCGGGTAATCCTGATTGACCCGTCGAACTCTTAACGATCAATCTTACGGCGTATTCGACCAAGATCTGGGCTCGTTAAGGTTCAAACGGTGGCTTGTCATGTGAGAGCATGGCTTACAAATAGTCAGGATAGATCCAAGCTTCATAAGCCGCCTTCCTTGAAACTTGGATAAATCGGCCCGTGATGTATGTTATTACTCTGACCCCGCGTATTCCTGATAAAAGTCTATACGCAAGACCTGACTTTATCTGGGTTCAAATGTCGATTGGGTACTGTGAGTTGATACGTCCATTTTTCATCATGATTTTATATCGATATTTATCGCATTATGGGCTGTTACTACACATTATGTCACAATACTTATGCCTATTCTCTCTTATTTTACAAGGTTTACATAAGGAGGGAGAATCCCGGCAGCTGGAATTCTGGGCTGGAAAAGGAGCAAATATTAGAGACCTATTCTGCACAACTCCAAAAGTCCTGAAACTCCACGAAAGTCATTTTTGGAAATAATAAAAAATATTGAGCGGAAGAAGTACACCAGAGGGGGACCCATCTCGCCACGATGGTGGGGGGCGCGCCTACCCCCCAGGGCACGCCCCCTGCCTCGTGGGCCCCTGTTGGCTCTCCGATGGCCATCTTCTGCTATATGAGGTCTTTCGTCAAGGAAAAAAAATCATAAGCAACCTTTCGAGAGGAGACTCCGCCGCCATGAGGCGGAACCAATCTAGGGCTCCGGCAGAGCTGTTCTGCCGAGGACACTTCCCTCCGGGAGGGGGAAATCATCACCATCGTCATCACCAACGCTCCTCTCAACGGGAGAGGGCAATCTCCATCAACATCTTCACTAGCACCATCTCATCTCAAAACCCTAGTTCATCTCTTGTGTCCAATTCTTGTCTCCAAGTCCGGGATTGGTACTAGTAGGTTGCTAGTAGTGTTGATTACTCCTCGTAGTTGATGCTAGTTGGTTTATTTGGTGGAAGATCATATGTTCAGATCCTTTATGCATATTAATACCCCTCTGATTATGAACATGAATATGCTTTGTGAGTAGTTACGTTTGTTCCTAAGGACATGGGAGAAGTCTTGCTATTAGTAGTCATGTGAATTTGGTATTCGTTTGATATTTTGATGAGATGTATGTTGTCTAGCCTCTAGTGGTGTTATGTGAACGTCGACTACATAACACTTCACCATTATTTGGGCCTAGAGGAAGGCATTGGGAAGTAATAAGTAGATGATGGGTTGCTAGAGTGACATAAGCTTAAACCGTAGTTTATGCGTTGCTTCGTAAGGGGTTGATTTGGATCCATATGTTTCATGCTATGGTTAGGTTTACCTTAATACTTTTGTTGTAGTTGCGGATGCTTGCAATAGAGGTTAATCATAAGTGGGGTGCTTGTTCAAGTAAGAACAGCACCCAAGCACCTGTCCACCCACATATCAAATTATCAAAGTACCGAACGCGAATCATATGAACATGATGAAAACTAGCTTGACGATATTCCTATGTGTCCTCGGGAGCGCTTTTCTCTATATAAGAGTTTGTCCAGGCTTGTCCTTTGCTACAAAAAGGATTGGGCCACCTTGCTGCACTTTATCATTTCCTTCTGCTCCTCGTTGGGTTCGACACTCTTACTTATCGAAAGGACTACGATAGATCCCCTATACTTGTGGGTCATCAAGACTCTTTTCTGGCGCCGTTGCCGGGGAGTGAAGCGCCTTTGGTAGGTGGAATTTGGTAAGGAAAAATTTATATAGTGTGCTGAAATTTACTGTCACTTGTTACTATGGAAAGTAATCCTCTGAGGGACTTGTTCGAGGTTTCTTCGCCCCGACCAGTAGAGCAAAGAATTGCTCCTCTACCTATTGAACCTACTGAAAATGAAAATGTTCCCTTTGAAGTTCCTTCGGGTATGTTAGAAAAAATGCTAGATAATCCTTTTGTAGGAGATGGAACAAAGCATCCTGATGAGCACCTAATATATGTGGATGAAGTTTGTGGATTATTTAAGCTTGCAGGTATACCCGATGATGTAGTTAAGAAGAAGGTATTCCCTTTATCTTTGAAGGGAGATGCATCGACATGGTATAGGCTATGTCATGACACGGGATCATGGAACTATAAACAAATGAAATTGGAATTTCATCAGAAGTATTATCCTATGCATCTTGTTCATCGTGATCACAATTATATATATATATATATATATATATATATATATATATATATATATATATATATATATATATATATATATATATATATATATATATATATATATATATATATATAAATTTTGGCCTCATGAAGGAGAAAGCATCGCTCAAGCTTGGGGGAGGCTTAAATCAATGTTATATTCATGCCCCAATCATGAGCTCTCAAGAGAAATAATTCTTTAAAAAATTTATGCTCGGCTTTCTCATAATAATCAATCCATGCTTGATACTTCTTGTGCTGGCTCTTTTATGATGAAGACTATTGAATTCAAATGGAATTTATTGGATAGGATTAAACGCAACTCTGAAGATTAGGATCTCGACGAAGGTAAGGAGTCAGGTATGACACCTAAGTTTGATTGTGTTAAGTCTTTTATGGATACCGATGTTTTCCGTAAATTTAGCACTAAATATGGACTTGACTCTGAGATAGTAGCTTCATTTTGTGAATCTTTTGCTACTTATGTTGATCTCCCCAAGGAGAAGTGGTTTAAATATCATCCTCCCATAGAAGTAAAAGTAGCTGCACCTACTAAAGTTGAAGAAAAGATTGTCACTTATAATGATCCTGTTGTTCCTACTTCTTATGTTGAGAAACCACCTTTCCCTGTTAGAATAAAGGATCATGCTAAAGCTTCAACTGTGGTTCGTAAAAGAAATATTAGAACTTCTACACCTCCTGAGCAAATTAAAGTTGAACCTAATATTGCTATTGTTAAAGATCTCTTAGCTGATAATATTAACGGGCATGTTATTCATTTCTGCGGTGAAACCGCTAGAATTGCCAAACCTTGTGCTAAAGATAAACATAGACCTATGGTAGGCGTGCCTGTTATTTCTGTTAAAATAGGAGATCACTGTTATCATGGCTTATGTGATATGGGTGTCAGTGCTAGTGTTATACCTCATACTTTATACGAAGAAATTAAGCATGAAATTGCACCTGCTGAGTTAGAAGGTGTTGATGTTACAATTAAACTTGCCAATAGAGATACTATATCAGCAATGGGAATTGTTAGAGATGTTGAAGTCTTGTTTGGGAAAACTAAATATCCTGCTGATTTTCTTGTTCTTGGTTCCCCACAAGATAGCTTTTGTCCCATTATATTTGGTAGACCCTTCTTGAACACTGACAATGCTAGAATAGACTGGAAAAAGAATGTTGTTACTATTGGTTTGGGTGATATGTCTCATGAGTTTAATTTCTCTAAATTTAGTAGACAACACCGTGAAGAAGAATTGCCTAGTAAGGACGAAATTATTGGTCTTGCTTCTATTGCCGTACCTCCTAGTGATCCTTTAGAACAATATTTGCTAGACCATGAAAATGATATGTTTATTAGTGAAAGAAGGGAAATAGATGAGATATTCTTTAAATAGGAACCTATTCTGAAGCACAATTTGCCTGTTGAAATCCTAGGGGATCCTCCTCCACCCAAGGGTGATCCTGTGTTCGAGCTTAAACCGTTGCCTGATACTCTTAAATATGCTTATCTTGATGAAAAGAAGATATATCCTATTATTATTAGTGCTAACCTTTCAGAGCATGAAGAAGAGAGATTATTGAAAACTCTGAAGAAGCATCGTGCTGCTATTGGATATACTCTTGATGATCTTAAGGGCATTAGTCCCACTCTATGTCAACATAAAATAAATTTGGAGAAAGATGCCAAACCAGTTATTGATCATCAACGACGGCTGAATCCTAAAATGAAATAAGTGGTAAGAAAGGAAATACTAAAGCTCCTTGAGGCAGGTATAATTTATCCCATTGTTGATAGTCAGTGGGTAAGTCCTGTCCATTGTATCCCTAAGAAGGGAGGTATTACTGTTGTCCCTAATGATAAAGATGAATTGATTCCGCAAAGAATTATTACAGGTTATAGGATGGTAATTGATTTCCGCAAATTAAATAAGGCTACTAAAAAGGATCATTACCCCTTACCTTTTATTGATCAAATGCTAGAAAGATTATCCAAAAATACACATTTTTGCTTTCTAGATGGTTATTCTGGTTTCTCTCAAATACATGTGTCAGCCAATGATCAATCAAAGACCACTTTTACATGCCCTTTTGGTACTTTTGCTTATAGACGTATGCCTTTTGGTTTATGTAATGCACTTGCTACCTTTCAAAGATGCATGATGGCTATATTCTCTGACTTTTGTGAAAAGATTTGTGTGGTTTTCATGGACGACTTTTCCGTCTATGGATCTTCGTTTGATGATTGCTTGAGCAACCTTGATCGAGTTTTGCAGAGATGTGAAGAAACTAATCTTGTCTTGAATTGGAAAAAGTGTCACTTTATGGTTAATGAAGGTATTGTCTTGGGGCATAAAGTTTCTGAAAGAGGTATTGAAGTTGATAAAGCCAAGGTTGATGCTATTGAAAAGATGCCATGTCCCAAGGACATCAAAGGTATAAGAAGTTTCCTTGGTCACGCCGGTTTTTATAGGAGGTTCATTAAGGACTTCTCAAAATTTCTCGACCTCGACCAATTTATTACAAAAGATATACCATTTGTCTTTGATGATGATTGTGTAGAAGCATTTGAAATACTTAAGAAAGCATTGATCTCTGCACCTATTGTTCAGCCACCTGATTGGAATTTACCCTTTGAAATTATGTGTGATCCTAGTGATTATGCTTTAGGTGCTGTTCTAGGGCGAAGAGTTGATAAGAAATTATATGTTATCCATTATGCTTGGAAGACTCCAGACAGTGCTCAAAGAAATTATGCTACTACTGAAAAGGAATTCTTAGCAGTTGTATTTTCTTGTGATAAGTTCAGACCTTATATTGTTGATTCCAAAGTAACTATTCACACTGATCATGCTGCTAATATCCTATGGAAAATAAAGATGCTAAACCTAGACTTATTAGATGGGTTCTCTTGCTACAAGAATTTGATTTGCATATTGTTGATAGAAAAGGAGCTGAGAACCCCGTTGCAGACAACTTGTCTAGGCTAGAAAATTTTCTTGATGACCCACTACCTATTGAAGATAGCTTTCCTGATGAGCAATTAAATGTTATAAGTACTTCTCATAGTACCCCATGGTATGCTAATTATGCTAATTATATTGTTGCTAAATTCAAACCACCTAGTTTCACATACCAACAAAAGAAAAATTTCTTCTATGATTTGAGACATTACTTTTGGGATGACCCACATCTTTATAAAGAAGGAGTAGATGGTGTTATTAGACGTTGTGTACCTGAGCATGAACAGGAACAGATCCTATGGAAGTGCCACTCCGAAGCTTATGGAGGACACCACGCTGGAGATAGAACTGCACATAAGGTATTGCAATCCGGTTTTTATTGGCCTACTCTCTTCAAGGATGCCCGTAAGTTTGTCTTATCTTGTGATGAATGTCAAAGAATAGGTAACATTAGTAGACGTCAAGAAATGCCTATGAATTATTCACTTGTTATTGAACTGTCGGTGTCAAAACCGGCGGTTCTCGGGTAGGGTGTCCCGAACTGTGCGTCTAAGGCGGATGGTAACAGGAGGCAGGGGACACGATGTTTACCTGTGTTGGGCCCTCTCGATGGAGGTAATACCCTACTTCTGCTTGATTGATCTTGACGATATGAGTAGTACAAGAGTTGATCTACCACGAGATTGTAGAGGCTAAACCTAGAAGCTAGCCTATGGTATGATTGTTGTTAGTCCCACGGACTAAACCTGCGGTTTCTATAGACACGGAGGGCTAGGAATTACAGTCGGTTACAATGGGAGAAGATCTACATATCCGTATCGCCAAGCTTGCCTTCCACGCCAAGGAGAGTCCCATCCGGACACGAGACGAAGTCTTCAATCTTGTATCTTCATAGTCCAATAGTCCGGCCAAAGGATATAGTCCGTCTGTCCGAATACCCCCTAATCCAGGACTCCCTCATGAACCATTTGATGTTTGGGGCTTTGATTATATGGGACCTTTTACTGCCTCTAATGGATATACACATATTTTAGTTGATGTTGATTACGTTACTAAGTGGGTAGAAGCTATTCCAACTAGTAGTGTTGATCATAACACTTCTATTAAAATGCTTAAAGAAGTTATTTTCCCAAGGTTTGGAGTCCCTAGATATTTAATGACTGATGGTGGTTCACATTTTATTGATGGCGCTTTCCATAAAATGCTTGCTAAGTATGATGTTAATCATAGAATTGCATCTCCTTATCACCCATAGTCTAGTGGTCAAGTAAAATTGAGTAATAGAGAGCTCAAATTAATTTTGCAAAAGACTATCAATAGATCTAGAAAGAATTGGTCCAAGAAACTTGATGATGCATATAAAAATCCTATGGGTATGTCTCCGTATAAAATGGTTTATGGAAAAGCATGTCACTTACCTCTCGAACTAGAACATAAGGCATATTGGGATATTAAAGAGCTCAACTATGATTTCAAACTTGCCGGTGAGAAGAGGTTATTTGATATTAGCTCACTTGATGATTGGAGAACCCAAGCTTATGAAAATGCCAAGTTGTTTAAAGAAAAAGTCAAAAGATGGCATGATAAAAGGATACAAAAGCATGAGTTTAACGTAGGTGATTATGTATTGCTATACAACTCTCGTTTAAGATTTTTTGCAGGAAAACTTCTCTCTAAATGGGAAGGCCCTTATGTTATCGAGGAGGTCTATCGTTCCGGTGCCATAAAAATCAACAACTTTGAAGGCACAAATCCGAAGGTGGTGAACGGTCAAAGAATCAAACATTATATCTCAGGTAATCCCATAAATGTTGAAACCAATGTTATTGAAACCGTAACCCCGGAGGAATACATAAGGGACACTTTCCAGAACGTTTCAGACTCCGAAAAGGAATAGGTATGTGGTACGGTAAGTAAACCGACTCCAAAACAGTTTTTAAGGTAATGTTTCTCCGTTTTGGAATATTTAGAAAAATAGAAAAATAAGTAGCAGTCCGGGAAGGACACGAGGGCCCCAGGAGGGTGAGGGCGCGCCCTACCCCCCTGGGCGGGCCCCCTACCTCGTGGGCACCTCGTGTGCCTTCCGGACTCTGTTTTCTTGCACGATACGTATTTCGGTCGGTAAAAATTCATTATATATTCTCCCAAAGGTTTTGACTCCTGTATCAGGCAATTATCCTCTGTTTTCGTTTCGAGTTGTCCTACTGCAGATCAGATCAACATGTCGTCCCAAGATTCGGAAGGACAAAGTTATGTGGATGATTACCTTGAAAATCCTAAGGTCTATGGATATGTGGAGCATGAACGGAGGAAGAAAAGGACTATGAACCCAAGGGGAAGGAGGAGACGAGCTTAGATGAAGATGAAGCCCCATTACCTCAACCTGGGAACATGCATGTGGAGATCAAAAAGTCAAGTCTCCCTGATAGGGCAAAGAAACTAAAGATCGAGTTTATCCCTTTTCGCCTCTTGTAGGAAAATAAGCAGGACCTATGCAAAAAGATATTAACCCTGGAGTGGGAGATTGATGATTTGAGGGACCAAAATTCCGTCCTGAAGCGCAAATTAAGGGAGAAGCCTATGCCATCATCGACAACACCTCGACCTTCTTCACCAGCAAAGGAGACATAATCACATGGGTATGGGCACTCCCCTTGGCAACAGCCAAGCTTGGGGGAGGTTCCCAGGTATCGTATCACCATCACACTCCTATCTTTACTGTTTTTCTTAGTTCAATCCTATTAGTAGTATCTTGATCTAGTAGAATAAAGTTTATGGCATGATCTAGTTTTGAGTTTTGCTTTATGATCTCTCTATGTAATCGAGTCCGTGAGCTATATATAATAAAGATAAGTGTTGAGTCAAGGGCTTGATTATTTTGCTATGATCTTGAGGAAATAAAAGAATAGAGAAAAGAATAAAAAGAAATAAAGAGTTCATATTGATCTTATTGAGAGTAATGACTTCACATAGAAAGAGTATGATGACTATAAGTTGTTGGGAGTTGGCAAACATAGCTTTGGTCATCGTTGCAATTAATAGGAGGTAATAAGGAAAGAGGGGTTTCACATATAAATCTATTATCATGGACATCTTTTATGATTGGGAGAACTCATTAAAATATGACATGCTAAAGAGTTGATGTTGGACAAGGAAGACAACGTAATGGGTTATCTTTTCTTATATCTGAGATAAAGTATGTTGTCATGGATCATCCAACATGTTGAGCTTGCCTTTCCCCCTCATGCTAGCCAAATTCTCAGCACTAAGTAGAGATACTACTTGTGCTTCCAAAAACCCTTAAACCAGTTTTGCCATGAGAGCCCACTATACCTACCTATGGATTGAGTAAGATCCTTCAAGTAAGTTGTCATCGGTGCAAAGCAATAAAAATTTCTCCCTAAATATGTATGACTTATTAGTGTGGGAGAAAATAAGCTTTATACGATCTTATGATATGGAAGAAATAAAAGCGACGGACTGCATAATAAAGGTTCATATCACAAGGGGCCATATAAAGTGACATTCTTTCGCATTAAGATTTTGTGCATCCAACCATAAAAGCGCATGGCAACCTCTGATTCCCTCTGCGAAGGGCCTATCTTTTATTATTATCTTCTACTTTATGCAAGAGTCATGGTGATCTTCACCTTTCCTTTTTACATTTTATCCTTTGGCAAGCACATTGTGTTGGAAAGATCTTGATAGATATATCTAATTGGATGTAGGGGAGCATGAGTTATTATTGTTGACATTACCCTTGAGGTAAAAGGTTGGGAGGCAAAACAATAAGCCCCTATCTTTCTCTGTGTCCAATCAAAACTCCGTAACCACAAGTATCGCGTGAGCGTTAGCAATTATGAAAGACTAAATGATAGTTGAGTATGTGGACTTGCTATAAAGCTCTGACATAGACTCTTTCTGATGCTATGATAAATTGCAATTGCTTCAATGACCAAGATTATAGTTTGTTAGTTCTCAATAAAGTTTCTGATTCATACTTTCCTTTGTGAGTAGATTATTACTTGAGCATAAGAAATCATATGACAATATCTATATATGTTTCTGTTATGAGAATAATCATGATGCCTTCATGTCCGTATTTCATTTTTATCGACACCTCTACCTCTAAACATGGGGACATATTTATCGTTATCGGCTTCCGCTTGAGGACAAGCGAGGTCTAAACTTGGGGGAGTTGATACGTCCATTTTGCATAATGATTTTATATCGATATTTATTGCATTATGGTTTGTTACTACACATTATGCACAATACTTATGCCTATTCTCTCTTATTTTACAAGGTTTACATAAGGAGGAGAATGCGGCATTTGGAATTCGGGTGGAAAAGGAGCAAATATTAGAGACCTATTCGCACAACTCCAAAAGTCCTGAAACTCCACGAAAGTCATTTTTGGAAATAATAAAAAATATTGAGCGGAAGAAGTACACCAGAGGGGGACCCACCTGGCCACGAGGATGGGGGTCGCGCCCCCCTGCCTCGTGGGCCCCCTGTTGGCTCTCCGATGGACATCTTCTTCTATATGAGGTCTTTCGTCAAGGAAAAAATCATAAGCAACCTTTCGGGACGAGACTCCGCCGCCACGAGGTGGAACCTTGGCGGAACCAATCTAGGGCCCCGACAGAGCTGTTCTGCTGGGGACACTTCCCTCGGGAGGGGGAAATCATCACCATCGTCATCACCGATGCTCCTCTCAACGGGAGAGGGCAATCTCTATCAACATCTTCACCAGCACCATCTCATCTCAAAACCCTAGTTCATCTCTTGTATCCAGTTCTTGTCTCCAAGTCCGGGATTGGTACTAGTAGGTTGCTAGTAGTGTTGACTACTCCTTGTAGTTGATGCTAGTTGGTTTCTTTGGTGGAAGATCATATGTTAAGATCCTTTATGCATATTAATACCCCTCTGATTATGAACATGAATATGATTTGTGAGTAGTTACGTTTGTTCCTGAGGACATGGGAGAAGTCTTGCTATTAGTAGTCATGTGAATTTGGTATTCGTTCGATATTTTGATGAGATGTATGTTGTCTAGCCTCTAGTGGTGTTATGTTGACGTCGACTACATAACACTTCACCATTATTTGGGCCTAGAGGAAGGCATTGGGAAGTAATAAGTAGATGATGGGTTGCTAGAGTGACAGAAGCTTAAACCCTAGTTTATGCGTTGCTTCGTAAGGGGCTGATTTGGATCCATATGTTTCATGCTATGGTTAGGTTTACCTTAATAACTTTGTTGTAGTTGCGGATGCTTGCAATAGAGGTTAATCATAAGTGGGATGCTTGTTCAAGTAAGAACAGCACCCAAGCACCTGTCCACCCACATATAAAATTATCAAAGTACCAAACGCAAATCATATGAACGTGATGAAAACTAGCTTGACGATATTGCCATGTGTCCTCGGGAGCGCTTTTCTCTATATAAGAGTTTGTCCAGGCTTGTCCTTTGCTACAAAAAGGATTGGGCCACCTTCATGCACTTTATTTACTTTTGTTACTTGTTGCTCGTTACAAGTTATCTTATCACAAAACTATCTATTACCACTTATTTCAGTACTTGCAGAGAATACCTTGCTGAAAACCGCTTATCATTGCCTTCTGCTCCTCGTTGGGTTCGACACTCTTACTAATTGAAAGGACTACGATAGATCCCCTATACTTGTGGGTCATCATGTGTCAGGCTCACGGAACTCACGAACAATCCAGTGGCTCCGGCTAGTTTCATCGAAGAAGACACTTTGGCTTGGCAGCCTACAAAAGCCTCGAATTTATTTTTGTTTTCTCATTTGTATTTTATGATCTCTTCTTTAATTTCTGGTTTTTTACAAGTCGGGACCAGCTGCCCCACTTATATCTCATATTTGAAGCATCTTTTGGGTCTCTATAACCCGCCAGGATGGCAGACTCTAAGTCGCCAGAGTATCATACTCTTATGTTTACAGGTACAGTTCTGACACTTTTTACTGTACGAAGATAATAAGCCGTTAGTTTAAGCATATACTACAGGTATGGCATCTTATTTAACAATTGTCAGACAGGCCCTGGTTATGGACTATTCATCCCCAGCGGCTTCAAGTGGGTATCATGACCCGCCCGGTGGTAAGCCGCCAGGGCACTTGTAATTTCTTTGTGTGCAGGATAATAATCATTCAGGTCTGCGCAAATCAAATGCTATCATACGCATAAGATAATGGTTTTTCAAATTGGTGGATCAGCAGTATCAAGCAAAAAGCAGAAACGTGCACGATGGCACGGCAAATTCAAGTTTTTCACTACCCTATTACATGGCTCCGTGAGCCGAATAAGATCAAGTGTTTTTTCAAAGATCAAGTATCTGAACCGCCCGGTGGTTCAATCTTCTTGGCCTTGTTGACTGGAGGCCTCTGCGTCATCCTTTGCCGATTCTTCATCCTCCTCCGCTGTCTGAAAATTTGGTGATGACCAATCGATGCCAAATAAAGCTTGAAATTCAGCCTCGTCATCTATAAGATCAGACGGCTCAACTTCAGGGGGAAAAGTGTGCTTACAGATTGGGGGAATTAAGTCCATCACTTTATAAGCTGGAGTTGGCATCTTCTGATTCTCCTTGTTATAAGCCGGATGGTACTTTAGTAGATCTGAGTCATGGGCAATCAGAGTCGCCATTGGACGTATTTCTCTCACGCAAGCTGAGAAGTCCTTCTGATCAAATGGAGTACCATCTTCTTTCAAGCTTGGGTATCCAGTGGCCACCTCAGACGAGTCAAGCTTTGACACCCATGCCTTGGCCCGGCTCAAAGCCGTCACGGCACCGGCTCTTGCCGATGACCGTTTCATCTCATCAAATCTTGCAGGCAGCACAGACAATTTCTTCAACACATCTATCAACATAGTAGGCCCTTGATTTGTTGGAGAGATTGCGGCCAGCGCACGTTGAGCTCTGGTGTACAGATGTTCGACAAGTGTATAAACAGCTTTAAGCTTCACAAGCATGTCTTGATTAAGGTTGCTGCTCCTGGGACCTGGATATATCACAGATTGGTTAATGGAGGGTTATATTATCACAACAAGGATTCACTTTTGATGGCTAGCAAGGTGACTCACCAAAGATAGCAGAAACCATCTGAGATACACAGTGTTTTAAGCCGCTGAGCTCAGTGGTCACCTCTTGAAGAGCTGCTTCTGCTTTCTCAGCCCGCTGCGTTAAAGCAGCCTTTTCTTCAGCCCAAGTCTTTTTCTCCGCCTCAAAACTGGTCTTCAGCTTTTCCGACTCAGCTACGCTAAACTGGAACTTTGACTCAGCTTCCCAGGTCTCGGTTTCCTGAGTCGCCAGCCGGGTATTTGCATCATTTAATTGAGACTCCAGTTCAGCAGTAGCAGCCTGTATGAAGTACAGAGTTATCAACACATTTATATCAGGGTTACAAGAATATAAGTCCCATGTCCTTTGCAAGTAACAACACTCGGCACTTGGGGGCTAATGCCTGTCAAAGAAATTTTTTCAAGGAAATGGCTCTTATAAATAAAGTCCCAAGCACTTTGCAAGCAAGACTACTTGGCACTTGGGGGCTAATGCATATCGCTTGTATCTTCTTAAATGATGAGCCGGATGTACTGTAAACAGTCCCAGACGACTCATGGGGGCTACGCAGTTAAGATCTTATTTCTTACACAATGGTAAATAGGGCCGGCTCATTCATGCTGATTAAACCGGCCCTTGGGGACTACGGATGCAAAGCTAGACTGCTTAAACATCCGGTTTAAATTTAAACCGGACTTGGAGGGATTCTATGACAGAGACTTATGGATTCTTCTAAGTCTACAGCCTATTCAATTTTATCATAACCAGTAGACTTGGGGGATGGCAGGATGTACATAACTAATTTAAAAGCCGGAAGTCATACCTCATATTTCTGGTGCATCTGTTTCACCATATCAATCTCAAGGTCCCGACTGGAATGAACTTGGTTAAGATAACCAGAGAGTACTTCATTGACAGTCAGTTGAGAGTAATCAGTAATGTCAAATTTCATTTTCCGCCTCTCAATGAACTCATCTTTCGCAGAATGCTTGGCTAAGACGGTTAGATGTCCCGGTTCTTTGAAGCTGGTGCCAGTAATGATAACATCTTCACCATGTTCTTCTGGCGGCTTAAGTGGATTGGATGACTCGGTGAGCACAGGGCTGGTATCCGTGTGATCACGGGGGAGGTCAGGAATCTCAGGTGGAGCGTCAGTGGCAGGTTCTTCTGGCTGTTTGTCAGAAGCTTCAGATACAGGGATTTGCTGCTCCGTTTCAGCAACTTTAGGTGCCTCGGTTGGCTTGGTCACCTTCGCCTTCTTATTAGGCTTTGCTTGACCAATGCATGGGTTATGACAAGTCAGTACAAATATAAGAGTATAAAGAGTTGCTGAGTAAGAAGTAATTATCATTACCCAGGGGCAGTCTTGAAAGCCGGAAATTCGGTTTGCGATGAGTCGCTAGAGGAGGAATGGGCAAGCTCCTGATCAATTGAATCAACAGAGTTAGGAAGTAGACAGATAAGACCTGCCAGCAGGTAAAAGGAGTTTTAAGTGAAAAAGAACCTCGTTTTGACGTTTTCGAGGAGCAGGAGTGTTCGGTAAACCAGAGGACAACTCGTCACCTCCACTGGTCCGGGTCTAACGTCGATTCTCGTGTTGCTATTGCTTCAAAAGAAAGTGAGGGTCTAAATAAGCCAAGGGGTGTGAAAATCTTACTTTCCGGGTTACTTGCCGAAGTTTCTGTCTTGGCAAAGGTTCTGAGCCGGAGGAAATAATAGTTACCTCTTCTTCAGCTGCTTGGCTGGCTCCCATATCATCCTGATAATAATCAGTTTCAATAAGATGATTGAAAAATGAGCCAAGAGAGTCAAGGGCTACCTCCGACTCAGAGGTGTCATCTAGGTCAAGCAGTTCAGAGGCACTTGGTTTCTTCTTTCTCTTGGTGGTCTTCTTGGCGGCTTTCCTGGCGGCTTTCTTGGCAGCCCTGGCCTTCTTGGCAGCTTCATGATCATATTGCACTTTCCAAAAGTCCGATTTAGCCTGTAAAGGTCACTAAAGGTTGAGTTAATGAGGTATTTGAATAATGAGAGAAAGGTAAGTAAGTTGAGAGACTCACATCTGGTGGCGGGTTAAGTTTGCAGAAAGGGGCCAGACCCACTTTATTGCAGTCTTTCGTATCATCATTTAGAAGGGACTTAACCATTCCGTGAATGGCCTCATCAGTTAAGGGCGCAGAACTATGACGCAGTGGATCCTTTTCACCACCAGTGTAAGTGCACATTAAACCGGTGCGGCGCTCAGGGGTATGATCTGCCAAGAAACCCAGCACCTGACCAAATCAATGCCGGTCAACCCGTTTCCTAGTAGGGCCTTGATCTTTGCAATGGTAGGAGCAAGTTTTGCTCGTTCAGCAGTGGTAAGTTTCTCAGGGAGATTGCGCTTTGGGTCCAGGCGCTCGGCACAGTAACCCGGCAGTGGATTCTCGTCAGCCGGAGAGGTGTCTTTGCAATAAAACCATGCTGGTTCCAATCCTTAGGGTGACTCGGTAGGATGGCATAAGGGAAGATGGCATCTCTTCGTCATGGATTGAGATTCCGCCAAGTTCCGAGCAGGGCCCGTTCGTAAACTCATTCTGGCGGTTCAAGTAAAAATACTCTCTAAAGAGATCGACGTTGGGTTCTTCCTGAAGATATACTTCGCAGAAGACTTGAAAGCTGCAGATATTTTACACGGAATTGGGTCCGATGTCTTGAGGATGGAGTTGGAAGAAATGCAGAACATCTCGGAAAAACTTAGAGCCGGGTGGTGAGAAGCCCCGGTTCATGTGATCAGTAAATACAATAACTTTGCCATCCTTTGGCTGAGGTTTTTCTTTGCCTGGACTAGGGGCACGATAATGCATGACACTCTTTGCTGGTAAATACCCAACTTTGACAAAGTCCTTGAAGGTGTTCTCAGTGAAAATGGAAGGAACCCAGTTGCATGTATAGATTGTCTTTGGCGGCATGGTGAAGAGAAAAGGCCTAAAGGAAAGGAAAATTTTGCCGGTTCAAAATAGTTGGTGAAATCACAAGCTAACAGTTGCAATATACATTCAGAATGGCAGCTTAAGTAAGGGCCAATGGTATATAAGTAATGGTAAGCCGGGGATGTAAGCCGCCATGACATGTACTGGTATTCAAGATCTGACAAGAGTAAATTTTACTAAGTGTTGGCATAAACAGGTTTCACAGATTGAAGTTATAATATTGGATCTGCAGCTATTTACAAAAGAGGAAATAAATTCTAAACCTAAGGTGGCGGTAGCAGAAAAGTGGGGGTGCCCAGATGAGATCTGTTGTGATGAAGATATGCTCTAGTATCAAAAACAGGTGCTAAAACTGCTACCCCACAGGACCTGTGTTTTTTTTCAGATCAAAACTACGCGATCTAGAAAGGAGAAAGGGGAGCGGTGATGAACATCGATGAACACTGAAACCCTAATGACAGATCTATTGCGATGAAAGGGAAGACTTACTGATGCTGATGAGATAGCGGAGAGGCGTCGAGGTATTCTGGTCCGTTCAGGGTGATGCAGCGGCCGGACTTGAGGTCGGAGACGAAGGTTGAAGGCGGCGGAGCTCGGGCGCACTGGAGCGTCGCGGGGAGGAAGAAGAAGGTGAGAAGGAAAAGGGGGAGAATGAAAGGTGAACCCGTGGCCCTATTTATAAGGGGAAGAGAATAAGTGGCATGCGCGAGAATCGAGGAGACAGGAAAATGGATATGTGACAGCGCAGGCGCCTCGATTTTTGGAGGGTCGGTAAATAAAGAGATGTATTAAGATTTGGGTTCTTTGTAATATTAATCACAGGTGACGTCATGGTAGGTTACCACAATTTCCGGAGATGACGTCATGGCGGGTTACAATGTCTTACAGTAAGATGAGGAAGGATTTTTCTAAGTGTTGAAGATTGACATGAACAAGTTCAAATGAACCTGGGGCCTAATGTTGGGGATATGACTATCAGGTATGACCCGCCCAAAAGGGGTCGGGTCATCCCTATGGCGGTTCATCTAAATGAAGCCCAAGAGTATATTAAAGATGGTGGTTCATAGACAGGCTTGTTAAAAGGCCCAAACCCGAAGGTGGCTTAAGGCCCATAAGTGTAAACCGCCACGTATGTGTAGACTTGTAATGTAAGGCATGTAAGATAAGTTACCAAGCCAGACACATTGTATGAGCCGGCCGGGACTCTGTAGGTTGTAGGGCGTCAACCCATGTATATAAGGGATGAACCGGCAGCGGCTTAGGGCAAGAAACAACAAATCGAGAGCCAGGCAAAGCGTATTCGCTCCCTGGTCATCGAAACCTAGTAATACCACCTCAAACTGGATTAGGCCTTTACCTTCACTGCAAGGGGCCGAACCAGTATAAACTCCTCGTGTCCTTTGTCTCGTTTAACCCCTTTAAGCTAACTCCGTCACAATGGCTTCACAACTAAGTCCTTCCAAGAGGACATCTGCCGTGACACTTCCACGACAAGTCCTAATATGATAGGCATCCAAGAGGGATATAATAAAAACTTTCATATAAAGTGCATTGAATACTATGAGAAGTTTGATCCCTTATGATTGTTTTGAGACATGAGGAAGGTGATATTAGAGTCATGCTAGCGAGTAGTTGTGAATTTGAGAAACACTTGTGTTAAAGTTTGTGAGTCCCGTAGCATGCACGTATGGTGAACCGTTATGTGATAAAGTCGGAGCACGATTTATTTTTTTTGATTGTCTTCCTTGTGAGTGGCGGTCGGGGATGAGCGCTGGTTTTTCCTACCAATCTACCCTCCTAGGAGCATGCTCGTAGTACTTTGTTTCAATGGCTAATAGATTTTTGCAATAAGTATGTGAGTTCTTTATGACTAATGTTGAGTCCATGGATTATACGCACTCTCACCCTTCCACCATTGCTAGCCTCTCTTGTACCCCGCAATTCATCAGTACCATAAACCCACCACATATACCTTCCTCAAAACAGCCACCATACCTACCTATTATGGCATTTCCATAGACATTCCGAGATATATTGCCATGCAACTTTTCCACCATTTCGTTTATATGACACGCTCCATCATTGTCATATTGCTTTGCATGATCATGTAGTTGACATCGTATTTGTGGCAAAGCCACATTTCATAATTCTTTCATACATGTCACTCTTGATTCATTGCACATCCCGGTACACCGCCGGAGGCATTCACATAGAGTCATATTTTGTTCTAAGTATCGAGTTGTAAGTAAATAAAAGTGTGATGATCTTCATTATTAGAGCATTGTCCCATGTGAGGAAAAAAAGAGAGAGGCCAAATTAAAAAAAGAGAAGGCCCAAAAAAGAGAGAGAAAAAAAAGAAAAAATGTGACAAAAAGAGAGAAGGGACAATGTTACTATCCTTTTTGCCACACTTGTGCTTCAAAGTAGCACCATGATCTTCATGTCGGTGTACTAAAGTAGGGGTACCCTAGTACCCCGAACCTGTCTGCACGGGCGACAGATGGCCCCGTGGCAAGCCTTGCAAGGCGTCGCTAAAGACCCATTCTGACTCTTTGAGCCATTCAAGAACAAAGTAGTCAAGACCCGGCAAGAGGAGCTTGCCGGAAGGCCACTCGGTAGCGAAGGAAACAAGGCCCGGCAAGAGGAGCTTGCCGGGAAGGTTCAGTGGGCGCCGAGCCCCAAGCGACAAGGTTCCTGCGCGGCAAGGCGCTTGCGGGCGGGCAACCCTCTTCATCTCCGCCCAGCTCATCCGCCAACGTGTCGCCACGGGCTCTCCCAAGCACGCGATGTCGGTCGACGGGCTGTGCAGCCAGCGGGAGTAGCGATAAGTGGCGCCGACAAGCTACCATCGTGGCAAACGGAGCCGCACTTGACGGTCCCTGTTACCGTTCGGGCGATCGAGATGGGCATTGATGACTCTTGTCCCTTGCCGTCGAGTTAGGTATAGATTACTGTACCTTTGTATAAAGCGGTGTACCTACCTATGTTTTACTATCTTACCCTTGTCTACTTGCCACATGCGGTAACCCCTTGTGCCTATAAAAGGAGGCCCAAGTGCAACGTAGAAAGGGTTCGGTCCAGCTCCGGCTTAGTTCATCCTACTCATCACGGAGACCACACACTCGAGGCTAGGTTTTGTAGCTCCGTGGCTCCCTAGCAAGAGCACAAGATAATCCACTAAAGCAGCAGTAGGAGTATTATCTCGGAGAGCTCGAAGCTGGGTAAACCCGCTCGTGTGCATCGCCTCGATCCGCTCTTTGTGCAATCTCCCCCTCCGAACCACAAGGGACCCAGGTCCGTGGGTGTTCGTGGGACACGATCGATCCTCCCGACATCTTTGGCGCGCCCGGTAGAGGCGTCGAGGCTGTGTGAACCCGATCCGGCGGTCACACGAGCAATTTCTTCATCAACATCTTCGTCAACATGGCGCCAAGAAGAAGTCTTGGCAGCAGCAGAGCCGTCGCGTCGAACCCACCACCACCGGAGCTGTCGGTGGTGGGGAAGCGTTAGCGGAGGAGCGGCGGCGGCGACGAGAGAGCCCACAACGCCGCCAGGTCCAAAGACAAGGCAGCGCAGGCGTCGGCGTTCGAATCTTCACCGCATCCTTCTCAGGAGGCGCGGGACAGACAGCGTCGTGATGCTCGCGGCACCATACGCTCGTTGGATCAAAGCCAAGCTGGGGGATCCCTAGGCCCTCGGGACCCGCATGCACCCCAGCATGCTGGTACGAGCGGGGTACGGTCGCTTGGGCGGGATGCTGCTCCTCCTAACTTGGTTAGGAGTCCGAGCACATCCCGTTCTTCGCTCCGTACGCCATTGCCGCCAACCACACCAGCGGAAGCCTTAGCAAGAGCTCAGTTACTTCTAGATTACTCTCCAACGGCCGATAAGGTCGACGAATGGAGGGCCACAATTCAGAGTCTCATCGGCCGCTTAACGGCGCGGCGTCCGCTGACAACCGAGTGCCGCGCAGCCGCTGCAAGGCGACAAGGCACGAGCTGATGGCGGCATTTAGACTTACGGGAGCAGCCACGTGCACTCACCTTCCCGAAGGCCAAGATCGCCGACTCGCCGGATCCACCTCGGCAGCGACTCCACAGCGTCGTCGGATCCGCGAGCTCGTCGCGACCAGCGCCAAGTTCTCCGAAACGGCAAGAAGAAGACGCTTCGAACCCGTATCGGCGCCAAGAGAAGCGCGTCAATCGACCAACGCGCGGGCCCACCGTCGATATGCATGCGCCAGGGGAACCAGGCGACCTACCGTACGCGGTAGGTTGCCCTGCGTTCACCTGTGAGCTGCGGCAAGTCCGGTGGCCCGACAAGAAATAATTCAAACCTGATGTGTCGGAGAAGTATGACGGCAGGACACACCCATCGGAGTTCCTCAGCATTTACACCATCGCGGTGCAAGCCGCGGGGGGACGAGACGACAAGATCCTCGCCAACTACTTTCCCCTGGTGCTCAAGCAAAACGTCAGATCCTGGCTCATGCACTTGCGGACAGCTCTATTTCTTCTTGGCAGATTTGTGCCACCAGTTTGTTGGCGCCTTCACAGCGACCACAAGCCTCATGGCCAGGAGAGTGACCTCCACCTGCTTGCCCGGAAGGAGGAGAGTCCTGCGCAAGTTCATTCAGAGATTGATCGAGTGCACTACAACATCCGGGCGTCCACCTGCTGCGGTGATCGGTGCATTTCATCGAATGTACGAAACCGCAGGATGAGGGAGGAGATGGCGATGTGCAAAGTGAAAGACGTCGATGAGCTCATACTGGCCGACAAGTGTGCACGATCTGAAGAAGGAAGAAGACTCCCGGGAGAGAATGTGGGAGCAGAGTCGGCGGTGAGGAGATCGCCCGGCAAGGAAGAGCGTGGCGAAACAATGAAGGAAGAAAAACCAAGAAGTACTAGTTGTCGAGCAGTCCGGCAAGGATGGTGCCGCCAACAAAACCAAGGCTAGTGGCTCCGGCAAGGAGGTTGCCGTAGATGCCGACCGCCAAGCTGTGGCGGCCGCCGACAAGCCCGACGGCTCCAACAAGCAGTACTGTAAAATCCACCGCACCAAGGGCCACGATCTCCGAGCTGCAAGAAAGTCGAGCAGCTTGTGGAGCTCTGAGAGCTGAATCTGACGCAAGCGAGACAAGGAGAAAGCCCAAGAAGGTGCAGGTGCAGCAAGTAAAAAGAGACCGGCCGGGAGGACGCCGCAGCAAGGCCAAGCAGCGGCAAGGTGACAGACCTCCCCGCGGCCGAGACAAGGAAGAAGACGAAGATGAAGATGGCGAGGACATGGAAGGCGATGAAGCGGGCGAGCAAGAGTTTCAAAAGGCAACAGAGGTCCTTTGTGTTGCGGTGGTGCTTCTCTGCATACCTCGCCGCCAACTCAAGCAATGGATGCGTGAGGTGAATGCAGCAGAACCCTCCATAGAGTCGCGCAAACCTCGAAGTGGTCCAGACGCCCATCATCTTTGACATTGAGGACCACCAGATCGCATCACTGCGGTCGGGTGCTTGCCGATGTTGGTCTCACCAACCATCCGCAACCTCAAGGTCACAAAGATGCTGGTTGACGGCGGGCCGGCCTGAATTGATCTCCTCTGCGGTGCTCCAAAGCTTCAAATCCCGACAATGAGCTCGAAGAAACTGGTACTTTCAAGGAATCAACCCAGAAAGGAGCAAGCCCACAGGGAAGATCACGTTGCCGGTAACATTCGGCAGCGAGCTCAACTTCAGAACTGAGAGGGTCACGTTTGACGTTGCCGATTTCCCATTGCCCTACAATGTCATACTTGGCCGTCCAGCACTCGCCAAGTTCATGGATGCCTCTCATTATGCTTACAACCTACTCAAGATGCCCGGCCCGATAAGCATCATTTCTGTCCATGACGACAAGAAGGACACGCTTATCTGTGCCGACAAGATTTACCGGGATGCAGCAGCCGCAACAGAAAGCAAACCACTTGCCGCTGAAGCTCCCGGGGGGAAGAAGACCACCAAGTCCGGTAAGAGCTCTGTTTCCCACTCCGGCAAGCGCACCTCCTCGGAGTGCTGCGCTACTGTCGAGGACGCACCATCGAGCTCCACCGGCAAGTGCAAGAAGATTATGGCAGCTCCGCCGAAGATCAAGAAGGTGCCCGCCAAGGAGGACGGCGCTGGTGGTACCTTCACCATCAGTGCCACGCTTGATCCTAAATAGGAAGGCGAGCTCGTTGCTTTTCTGCGGGCGAATGTCGATGTGTTTGCATGGCGACCATCGACATCCCGGTGTTCCTGTGAAAGTAATTGAGCACCACCTAGCTATCTGTCCTCACGCGTGGCCCGTCAAGCAAAAAGTTAGGAAGCAGCGGTGGGCGCCAAGAGTTCATAATGAAGAAATCAAGAAATTAGAAACAGCGGGGCTTGTCGGAGGAGTCCTCCACCCCACGTGGTTGGCCAATCCGGTAGTTATGCGCAAGGCTAATGGGAAATGGAGACTTTGTATTGACTTCACCGATGTTAATAAAGCCTGTCCCAAAGACCCATTTCCCTTGCAGCGTATCGACCAGATTGTTGACTCCACGGCTGGATGTGATCTGCTCGTTTCTTGATGCATATTCAGGATATCATCAGATCTTCATGGCGAAGAGGATGAAGAGAAAACGCATTCATTACACCATGTAGCACGTCTTTGCTTTATACGGATGCCTTTCGGTTTGAAGAATGCTGGTTCAACCTTTGCAAGGGTAGTCCATGATACCTTTGAACCACGAGATACGTAAATGTAGAAGCCTACATGGATGACATAGTGGTCAATAGCAAGGACAAGGCAACTCAGTTACGGATTTGGATGAAACATTTGCAAATCTGCAAGATTAACCTCAAGCTCAACCCGAGAAGTGCGTGTTTGGAGTCCCTTCCGCAAGCTTCTTGGGTTCTTTGTGTCTCGGTGGGGAATTGAAGCCAATCCCGACAAGATCAAGGCCATTGAGCAGATCGAAGCACCAAAGCGCGTCAAGGATGTCGGAAGGCTTGCGGTTGCGTGGCTGCTCTCGGCAGGTTTATCTCTAAGTTCTGCTGAGCGCGCCCCGCCATTTTCAAGATTTTGAAAAGGCAGGTCAATGAAATGGACTCGAAGCGGAGGCTGCGCTGCAGAGACTTGAAGAGATACTGTCCTCCGCTCCAATACTTGTCGCACCTAGGCTACAAGAGAAGTTGCTGCTGTATATAGCAGCGACCAATCAAGTGGTTAGTGTTGCGTTAGTAGCGGAGAGGAGGCGGATGATGAGCCGCAACAGCGAGGCGATTGCGCCCAGCGACGAGCGAGGGGCTTCACCGTCAAGCTCTGGTCCCGACAAGAACAGATCAGCGCGAGGTTGCGACAAGATACGAAAAAGATGGTGCGATGCCGATCTACTTTGTCGGTTCCCTTCTGCAGGGGCTAGATCAAGGTACTCTAGTGTGCAAAAGCTGCTTTTCGGCCTCCTCATGGCCTCGAAAGCTGCGCCATTACTTCAAGCACACGAGATAACAGTTGTCACTCGCTTTCATTGAAGAGGATATTGCAAAATCCGAAGCAAGCAGGCAGAATCGTCGAGTGGGCCTTTGGAACTGTCAAGCTTTGGTCTCAAGTTTTAAAGCACTTCAACTATCAGAGCGAGCATTGGCGGAATTTATAGCAGAGTGGGCGCCAGCGCAAGATGAAGAGATTCGAGGCGAGCATCCCGTCAAGGAGGCAAATAAAGAGTGGCTGATGTACTTTGGCGGTGCCTTCTCGCTGCAAGGCGCCGGTGCGGCGTCTGCTTATCGCACCCACCGGAGAGCACCTCAAGTACATAGTCCAGATGCACTTTCCCAAGGAACAAGCAACAAATAATCTGCGGAGTATGAAGGCTTGCTTGCCGGTCTCAGGATTGCGGTGGACCTTGGGATCAAGAAGCTCATTGTCAGGGGGGACTCGCAACTTGTCGTCCGCCAAGTAAATAAAGATTATCAGAGTCCGTTGATGGAAGCCTACGTCGATGAAGTGAGGAAGCTGGAAGAGCACTTTGAAGGCTGCAAATGGAACACGTTCAAGAACTCGAGAATGATATAGCTGATGGCCTCTCCAAATGTGCCGCACT
This sequence comes from Aegilops longissima, assembly GCA_021605205.1. Lineage (NCBI taxonomy): Eukaryota > Viridiplantae > Streptophyta > Magnoliopsida > Poales > Poaceae > Aegilops > Aegilops longissima. The sequence goes on along the minus strand of CM038676.1, from coordinate 599,482,930 downwards.
TAAGTTACACTGTGGAACCAGGATTTTGTGCTCAAGCTAACTCAGCCAACCGTAACACCATCAACGAGGCAAAGCAAGAAGAGAAAATTGGTTTCGGCGACTACTTTCCGCAGAGCTCCTGAAGCCGCCGCCAAGAAGGTCCCTAAAACCAGCGCAAGTATCAGCGAGGAGCAGTATGCTCCGACAAACCACGCAGTTTGTATCGTTGAAGCAAACGCTCTCGACAAGTTTCGCTCGGCAAGCTTGCCGGGATCATCAAGCTCCGGCGGACCCACGAGTTCTTGCCGCGAAGCTGATGTTCCGCGATGATGGATGAGCCTTTAGTCCTTGTTGTCGAGCCACGAGGCTCCGGCATGGGCACGACAAATCGTCCATTTCCTTCGACGGAAAACTTCCCGAAGAGCAAGAAGAAGCGGAAAAAGTAGCCCGGCGGTCAAGTATGTACCGGTTTGTTAACAACATCACTGCAGAAGAAGACTCAACGGTGTGAAATTGAAGTGCATTTGCGGGAAGATGGATGAAGCTGTTGGCGAGAGATACATGGAGGCATATGTGGTCACCACATTGGCGCCAAAACACTTGCCGACAAAGCTTTCCGGCAAGGTTTCTTCCGGCGAAGCCCTCCAGATGCAAGCGCACAAGTAACCAAGTGTGAAGCGTGCGGTTCCATTCAAAACAGATACACCAACCAGCTCAAGCCCTCCGGGCGATCCCTTTATCCTGGCCCTTCTCGGTGCTGGGGCTCGACATCCTCGGCCCTTTCCCTCATGTTGTCGGGGCTTTGAAATCTTGGTGCATAACAACGAACTAGTTTCGCCTTGCCGGAAGCGAGCGACGGACAAGCTAAGTTGCCAAAGTTTGAGCATTCGATTTTTAAAGTTATTTTCCTTGAACGATTGCGCTTTGTATGGAAAACACTGCGCGAAGGAACCAAATCGTGACTGGTCACGCCCTTACTTTGTTTCGAGTCCGCTCAACAACTTAAGTGAGCTGCGGCTAGTCGCGACAAGGTTGCTTGTCGGTAGCGACCCTTGCCAGAGCTCTGAAGTTCCAGACTTTCGGCGCTCAAGGCAAGGGTGCTCGCAACCGCAAGTTTCACTGAAAAGCGTGAGGCAAGTAACATACAAAGCCAAGAGTTGAGTAAAGGAAGTAACATAGCAAATATTGCCCACAATAAAGTTATATTACAAAATAGCTTATTCGGCCTTTGGCTAAATTGTTCTCGAGAACTGAAATAACAGCGATAAGAGGAGAAGAAAGGGCGCGGTGCCCAAACCCCGGCAAGCGAGTTGGGGGCTCTGGCTAAGCCGAGTTCTTAGGGGCTCTGATATCGATAAGCCTTCGTCCCTTTTCAAACATCCTACTCGGATACAGTCCGTGGAGGATGAAAAACATGCAAGAGAGGATTACAAGTTTTAAATGCGGATAAGGCCCGAAGGCTTACAAATTAAAAAGATAAGATGCCCGTAATCCTTTTCCTGTCCCTCTCTTGAGGAGGTAGGTCAAGGAGGCGAGAAGGGCAAGCGGAGCGCCTAGGCGAGCTACAGTGCGAAGGCACCAAGGAACATCCCGGGGTTCTCCGAGGGCTTGACGGAGGCGGCGACGCTGTAAGCGGGGCTCGAGGCGGGTGGCAGGGCGTCGGCCTGCTGTCGAGGGCGCTACACCTCGTACTCCGACTTGACGGCCTTGTCGCCATCCTCTTCCTTCCGCAGCCTCCCTCGCGATCGCCCAAGGAGGCGACCGGGGAGTTCAAGGAGCCGGCGACGCGGATGATGGGGTCGCGGTGGCCTTGCAAGCGGCGCCCGACAACTAATCGGGCCCGCTACCCTCGTCGTCGCTGTCGCTCTCCTCCTCATCACTCTCGCTCGAGGAGGAATCTTCGCTGTCGGAGGAGCTATCCACGCAGCACTTTGCCCGAGTGCCGAGATCCCCGAAGACCTTGACGGAGAGGAGATCACCCTCCATTAACTTAAAATGGAGGGTAAACCCCGCCATCAAGCTGTGGATGCGGGCGAACGTCTTCCACCCACGATCAAGATACATCACATTAGGGGCTGGGAATACATCGGACTCGCGTGCCGCTGATCCCAGCCCCTCATGTGCAATCTCGATGTCGGGCGGATCCGACTCCATCACGCTCATGACGGAGCCGGAAGCCGGAGGCGGCGACGAGGCGCCCGGCGCAGCCACTGACGAAGAACTTCGCAAGGGTCGTCCCGTATGAACCGCGGCGAGGCAGAGACGGCAGCGCGCCCGCCCCCGCCTCTTCCCGGCGCCTCGACCTCGTCCACGACCTCGCCGCCTCCCTCTTACCCTTGTGGCTGGCTCGCCACCCAGGCGTGGGGTTGGGAGGGGTGCGCTATCTACCGCGACCCGCCGCCACCGATGAAGAACCAAGGTTCCCTTTCTCCATGACGAATGGGAGAAAGGGGCAGAAACTGAGAAAGGAAGAGATGGGAGAGTGCGGGCCTGCGTTCCCCTTCCGCCTTCTTAAAAGAAGCGAGGTGGGGGCTCGGCCGCCCGCTCAGCGAATCAAGGCATAGGAAGAGCAGGGAATCGGGGCAGACCTGCTGCCTCTGCTTCAACGCCCAGTTCCCACTTCCACCGTCCGTGACCCCAAGAGCATGGGAACCACGTGGCGGAGATGCGAACAAGGCTGACAGATGAGGCGACCTCGCGACGCCGCCCACTTCCCCACGACACGCAATTGACGCGTGCCGTTCTGAGGGAACGCGGGCGGATCTGAGTGGGTTTGGTTTGGGCCAGGCAGCGTGCCGTGCCCTGTTTTGGGCCTGGCCAACAGCGCTTCGGCACCGTGTATGGCCAGACCGGGGCTCTGTCGGTGTACTAAAATAGGGGTACCCTAGTACCCCGAACCTGTCTGCAGGCGTCGCGGCGTCCCGTGGCAAGCCTTGCCAAGGCGTCGCCAAAGACCCATTCGGCCCTTCGGAGCCATTCAAGAACAAAGTAGTCAAGACCCGGCAAGAGGAGCTTGCCGGGAAGAATACTCGGTAGCGAAGGAAACAAGGCCCGGCAAGAGGAGCTTGCGGGGAAGGTTCAGTGGGCGCCGAGCCTAAGCGACAAGGTTCCTGCGCGGCAAGGCACTTGCCGGGCGGGCAACCTCTCTTCATCTCGCTCCAGCTCATCCGCCAGCGTGTCATGCAGGGCTCTCCCAAGCATGCGTGTCGACGGGCTGTGCAGCCAGCGAGGAGTAGCGTTAAGCGGGCGACAAGCTACCATCGTGGCAAGCGGAGCCGCGCCAGCGGTCCTTGTTACCTGTTGTCCCTTGCCGTCGAGTTAGGTATAGATTTTTTGTACCTTTGTACAAGCGGTGTACCTACCTATGTTTTTACTATCTTACCCTTGTCTACTTGCCACATGTGGTAACCCCTTGTGCCTATAAAAGGAGGCCCAAGTGCAACGTAGAAAGGGTTCGGTCCAGCTCCGGCTTAGTTCATCCTACTCATACGAGACCACACACTCAGGCTAGGTTTTGTAGCTCCCGTGGCTCCCTAGCAAGAGCACAAGATAATCCACTAAAGCAGCAGTAGGAGTATTATCTCTCCGGAGAGCTCCGAAGCTGGGTAAACCCGCTCGTGTGCATCGCCTCGATCCGCTCTTTGTGCAATCTCCGCCCCCCTCCGAACCACAAGGGACCCAGGTCCCGTAGGTGTTCGTGGGACACGATCAGTCCTCCCTGACACTTCATGATAGAGAGTCTCCTATATTGTCACTTTCATTTACTAGTGGGAATTTTTCATTATAGAACTTGGCTTGAATATTCCAACGATGGGCTTCCTCAAAACACCCTAGGTCTTCATGAGCAAGCAAGTTGGATGCACACCCACTTAGTTTTCTTTTTGAGCTTTCATAAACTTATAGCTCTAGTGCATTCGTTGCATGGCATTCCCTACTCACTCACATTGATATCTATTGATGGGCATCTCCATATCCTGTTGATACGCGTAGTTGATGTGAGACTATCTCCTTCTTTTTATCTTCTCCACAACCACCGTCTATTCCACCTATGCTATGTCCATAGCTCACGCTCATGTATTGCGTGAAAGTTGAAAAAGTTTGAGAACATCAAAAGTATGAAACAATTGCTTGGCTTGTCATTGGGGTTGTGCATGATTTAAATATTTGGTGTGATGAAGATGGAGCATAGCCAGACTATATGATTTTGTAGGGATAAGCTTTCTTTGGCCATGTTATTTTGAGAAGACGTAATTATTTTTTTAGTATGCTTGAAGTATTATTGTTTTCATGTCAATATTAAACTTTTGTTTTGAATCTTACGGATCTAAACATTCATGCCACAATAAAGAGAATTACATGGATAAATATCTTAGGTAGCATTCCACATCAAAAACTATGTTTTTATCATTTACCTACTCGAGGACGAGCAGGAATTAAGCTTGGGGATGCTTGATACGTCTCCAACATATCTATAATTTTTTATTGTTCCATGCTATTATATTATCTATTTTGGATGTTTTATATGCATTAATATGTTATTCTATATGATTTTTGGGACTAATCCATTAACCTCGAGCCCAATGCCAGTTCCTGTTTTATCCTTGTTTTAGAGTTTCGCAGAAAAGCAATACCAAATGGAGTCCAAACGGAATAAAACTTTCGCGATGATTTTTCTTGGACTAAAAGACACCCAGGAGACTTGGAGTGCAAGTCAGAAGAGCCACGAGGCGGCCATAAAGGGTGGAGGGTGTCGTGGGAACGATTCCGACAATAAGAGAGGGGTAGGATAAAGGAGCATGATCTATCGAGATGCATATGGGTGACACGATGGTTTTAGCGAGTTCGGGCCTCTCACAGTGGAGATAACAACCCTACGTCTTGTGCTCCGGAGAGGCTTTGTTTTATCTGTCTATGTATCCGGAGATTACATGGTGTATTTGAGAGAGAGAAAGAGAGGAGAGTGGATCTCCATGCCCGAGCTATGTCTTGAGACTAATGGTGAGAAAGAGAGAGAAGTGGAAGCTGTCGGATTTCGGGTTCCGGCAGACCCTTGAGGTTCGAACACTGGGGTGCGTGTGAAGACCTTTCCCCTACCAGCTCACGCATTAATGGTTTGCAAGGGATCTAAACTATGAACGATGAACAACACAAGGGACACGAGGTTTATACTGGTTCGGGCCACCGTTGTGGTGTAATACCCTACTCCAGTGTGTGGTGTGGTGGACTGCCTCCGGGATTGATGAAGAACAGTACAAGGGAAGAACAGCCTCGCGAGGGGCTGTTCTTGAGCTGGTGCAATGGACTGCTTGGGTGAGTCCAATCGCTTCTTTCTCTCTCTGGTAGGTTCGACCTGTCTTGGTCCGTCTACTTGTCTGGTTCTCTCTGTGGTGGCTAGTCCTATTTATAGAGGGAGGCCCTAGGCCTCTTCCCAAATAATAAGCGGGAAGGGCGCCAACAATTGGCCATTTTGAAGGGAAACATCTAGTACAATTATCCTGACTAAAGTTGTTCTTCGGCTGCCAAAGGCTATGGCGGTGGCAGCGATCTGGGCTCCACGATGACCTCCAATCCTGCCCGCTCTGCTGGTCTTGGTCTTGTTGCACAAGCGGTAACCTTTGCTGATGCCTTGGCACATGCTTTCCTCCTTTGCACCAAAGGGAAGCGAGGACACTGCAGGCAGCGCCCTCCTGGTCTCGTTCGTCATGGCTTGCGTCACGGGGCACCTCGTGAGTACCACTGCCTTGATCTCGCCGCCTCGTGAGTGAGCACCTGACGAGGCTGCTCTGAGGAAGGTTCCTGTTGCCCGCCCAGGCTTGGCCCCTCATGAGTGTCTTGAGCTTGAGTGATGAAGCTGGGCCCGCTGGGCCCCAGTTGAGCCACGCCGCATGAGCCAGGCGAGCAAGTCAGGAACCCCGTTCCCAGAACACCGACAAGAGCCCGGGCCCAAAGCGCGCCCGGACTTGGCTTAGAAGGGAAGCGAAGGGGCAAGTGCAAAGCGCCGCAGGCCCCAACAGCCTGCGGCCTTGGGCACCGCATGGCGATTGATTGGTCGTGGGCGTCTCCGCTTCCCCACGACGCCTCGACAACCGTCCTTCTAACAAAAAGAAGGCCTGGGCCAGACTTGGTGCTTGTTCTTGCTCGCCTTGCTCCAGATCCCCTTTCTCGCCCTTCTCCTCCTTGCTTCCGAAATCCTCCAGATCTATCTCAATCCTTCCCATCCTGCAAGCCATGGCGCCTCGCAAGACCCCGTCTAAGGCCTGGTACCTTCCGGCTCTGGATCCTCCGACTATGTCAGAGAAGAATCTCGTCCTTGTGCGCCGGAGGACGGTGGCACAGGGCAATGAAGGTGCGACTGTGCTCAAGGCCGGCTCCGATCAGCCTGAAGGCCAGGGGAGCACCTTCTACCCGATATTTGTGAGCGCCATCATCGCTGGTCTGGTCCCTCCTTTTTCCGAGTTCTTCTTTGTTGTTCTCCGCCAATACAACTTGCAAGCTCTGCATCTCCACCCCAACTCTGTTCTTCTCCTGGCAATTTTCGCCTACTATTGTGAGGCTCACGTTGGGATAAAGCCCTCGGTAGCTTTGCTGCGCCATTACTTTTACCTCCGGGTCTCTCGTGGCCCTATTCTGCATCTTGTGAGCTTTGCCATATATTCAGCTCAACTCCATCTCTAAGCCGGGAAGAGGATCGAAGGCTTCAGGAGCAAGTGGGTCTGGTGGATGTCGGCGCATTCACCCCGAGCAGTCTTGTCGTCAGGGCAGCCAAGACCGTTGATGTGTGGTCTCGCGGAGCTCATCGACCCTCGTGCAAGATGGTGCTGAAGAGGATGAGACGCGGACTGAGGCCCGGCAGCTTGGGGCGCGGCCGGTGACGAGGCCACGCTCTGAGGAGTTCTGGAACACCGGGTGGCTCAGCTCGGGCATTCGCTCCCGCTGTGGAGGCTTGGGAGGCAGGTGGCGCCCGCCGCTGAGCTCGAGGCCCTCTCTACTGAAGATCTGGTCGCGGCTCTCCATTCCTTGAGTCGGGGGGCGTGGCGAGGCGGGCGCTCCGTCCCCGTTCCTTGACGACCGGGAGCAAGTGGTGACGCCATGCCCACCTTCAATGGTGAGGGCTGGTGCCCACTGGGGCTCGAGGATCCGGCGATGTTGGCGGCAAGTGAGCGTTTCCTCCGGCAGCTCAGTGTGAGTGAGGAGGAAGAAGAGGAGATGGAGGAAGAAGATTCTGACTTCGAGGCGACTGGCGAGGAGTCAGGAGATTCCTTCCCTCAGCGCAGGTCCCGCGCCGTTCGCTCCATGCCGGACGATGACGAGGCCGGTGCCAGGCGAGGAGGGGAGGATTCTCCCCTGGTTCCGAGGAAGGGCAGGTCGGGGCTGGTTCTCCCAGGGTCCGTACTGGCTCCGGGGCGGTCTGAGGCCAGCTCCGGCCTTCCCGACACGCCCACTGCTTCTGGGCCTCCCAAAGCTGACCCTAGCTGCAGGTTTCAGGCTTCAAGTTTGGCTGGAGGCTGCTTGTGTCCGTGGATGGCGACCAGTAAGTGTTTGATCCGTGTTTTGCTTTGCTTCTGCTTCCGAGGCTTGATGTCTGTATTCTCTTGGCCAAGTCGGCACCTGCGGCAAAAAGGCTGAAGGGGCCTGTGACCTAGCTTGAGGCGGGTTCGCTTTGCGGGGGGTTCTGACAAATGCAACGGGGGAAAGGAGGCAGTGGCTTCGTGCCTCCGTGCCAGTCATCCTCATGAGCCCAGCAGAGGCACTCTGGCGATGAGTCAGCCCCGTGGCCCGTGACTCTGGAGGTGCCTCCGCAGCGTTGTCATTTGAGGTGCCCAAGGCCGAGGGGCTCCTCCTTTCAAGCTGTGATCACGCTGTCGTCTTCTACACTGCTCCACGGCTCCGGTCCTTGATCCCTCGGCCATCTGGACCAGGCTGCTGCTGAGGCTGAGCCGGCTGCAAGAGGATTTCGGAATCTGATCCTCGTCTGGTGGCAGGCGCTGGAGCTAGCTTCGGTTGGGCCTGGCTGTCTTTGCCTCCGTCCGACCGGCGCTGTGCCAAGCCGCGTCGGCCACCGATGGGGAGAAACAAGCCGCCTGCCAGGCCAGACCCTCGATGCTGCCAGGCGGCGCTTGCGGAAGCTGGGACCGCTGCAAGGCGCTGGAGTCGAGTACTGCAAGGCTGTGCGACAGGCTCGCATAAGGAGGTCCGCGGCCGCCAGGAGAAGGAGAAGGAGATGGAGGCTCGGGAGGCCGCCGTCAGGGACCAGGATGCCGAGCTTGATGACTGCTGTGGCCGGTTGGAGACGTTGGAACAGTCGCTGAAAGCGGAGAGGATCGAGCTAGACAGGAAGGCAAAGATCCTGGCTGAGGATCGGGTGGCCTTTGCCAGGTTGGAGGAGAAGGCTCGCGCCACGTTGAAGATGCTCTATGAGGGTGGCCTGGAGAAGCCATTGGCTGGTGCAGAGGACGGCCACGTCGAGCTGCTTCCTTTCTTGGTCTGTGCACTTGAAGATGTCGCAGACGGCCTTGGCCCCACGGCCGAGGCCGAGGCGCATGCCCTATCTTCTGCAGCGCTGACGCGTGTCCTCAGCCACGTCTACCTTCGCGACCCCAACGTTGACCTTGACGGCCTGCTGGAGCCTGTGAGCGGCGACCTTGCCGCTACTGCTGCTGAGGCCGTGAAGGGCCGAGCCGAGGCCCTGCCGGGGAAGTTCCGCGCCTTCAGTACCTTGCCTGGGCATGGTGCCACCAGCTCCGCGGCCTCGGGAGGTGGGGGCACCACAAGAGAGTGATCCCTTCGTAGCTTCCGCTCTGTTTTAATTCTTGCAACATGCACCATGCCTCGTGGAGGCGTTTAAAAAAACTTGTGTTTGGCATTGTGAAACGACTTATGGCTTGTAATATTTGCTTTGAATTCGCATTCTTCCCTCCTACTTGCGTGTGTTCTACGTCGGCACGGCCCGACCCCGCGCATACCTCAACCGCCGTTAGCCCCGACCGGCAACCAGGACGGGACCAAGGAGTGAGGGGCTACGTGGCAAGTTAGGCTCCTGAGTCACGATGCTCAGGAGTCCCCCTTGACGCACGAACAGCAAGTAGGGACGGGAGGCATAGGAGTGGATTGGTCGTTCTATGTCGGCAGGGCCTGGCCCCGCGCATACCTCAGCCGCTGTTAGCCCTGACCGGAGACCAGGACGGGACTAAGGAGTGAGGGGCTACGTGACCAGTTAGGATCATGAGTTGCGATGCTCAGGAGAACCCCTTGACGTTCAAACGAATTTTCATACCTTGGCTCCGCTCGGGGAGGCGCGCGACGACCAGGTCTGAGGGACCTGGCTGGGTGGCGTACGTTCGGGCGTGGCCCGGGCATGGCCCGAGCGCAGCCCCCGTGTCCAGCCCCCTCGCGCGGCACTCCCGAGGGGAGGCGTTGCGATGGCGCCCGGACCGAGCTCTGGGCTCCACGAGGTTGATCTGGTTGTGAGCCGCCCTCGATTGTTTATCACCAGCGTGGAGCATAGCGCTTCCGTATGTGTACGGGCATAGCCGCTCCTCGGCAGTGCCGTCAGCCAGTGCGGAGCATGGTGCTTCCACTGGTATGTGGGAGGTGGCTCCCCTCGGAGAGGAGCCCCCGAGGCGTGTACAGCCCCCATACGACCGTGGTGGCGGCACGGTAGGGCTAGGAGAGGTGTGTCTGGGCACCCGTGAGCCAGTAGCAGGACTCACGAGGCCCTACCTCGAGGCGGGTTGCGCCTGGCTCTGGGCCTTTATCAATGGTGTGTGCCTGCAGGGTTAGAATGCAAATGCTCTACGTCCTCAGGTCCCGGCCCTCGAGCGAGCTCAGCCGCCACTGGTATGATAGGTTGCGATGCCGTGGGTCAAGGCCAGGGGGTGAGGGCTGGAGAGCCACTAAGAGCTCATGAGTCGCGATGCTCGGGTACCCCCCCCCCCCCTTTAATGTGCAAGCGCTTTGCATTAGGACGGAGAGGTCCGTGACAGGTAGTAGGCAATAATTACGTGAATCAGGTTAAGCGCGGAGGAGCAAATCCATCTAGATAGGTGCGGAGAAAGCATACGCCACTGGGTCTGGCCCGAGCAGCTTGGGGATAATGCAGCAGGAGGCGCCCCAACAAGGTAAGTAAAGAACATAAGCAAAAGCGGATACATGCCGCAGTATGGACCCATCTTGACCTAGGAATGATGCAGCCAGGCGCCCAGCTAATGGAACTTGGAAAGGTGTCACCTGATATGGTCGGAGATGGCGGGGTGTTGAGGTAGCGGATGACGCGTGATGAGGAAGTCGGCCCTCACGAGCCCTCCGGACCTGGAGCCTCGGGAGGCTCCGGGGGTACGGGGGGTTCCTCGAGAGCCACCTCCATCTCCTTCTCTGCTAGGACCACGCACTGCTTGACCTCCTGAGCCTCTAGAGCGCACCTCAGCAGGCGCTGATGGGCGGCGACCGTGTTCGGCAGGCGAAGGCATCTGAGCGTGGCTGTGAGTGGGCCCTCGGGCATGCAGCGTGAGGACAGAGGCGCTCTGAGGCAGCGGCGGTTGAGCCACAGTATGTCGATGCAGATTCGCAGCCCAGCATCCTCGCCTGGATGTGGGGCCACGGCGGGCAAGCGGTGATAGCCGTGCATGACTCTTGACTCCTGTAGCTCCTGGGTGTTCCTCGTGATGAACTCCTGAGGGTTTGGCCCTCCTTGCCTCATACCTTCCTGAGGGAAACGTGCCTTGAAGCACGCCTCCAAGTGGTGCCCGGCGCCTCCCTCGTGACCCGGCTAGGTCGGTGGCTCGCCATGAAAGAGCCCCGAGCCCCTTTGAGGAGGCGCAGGCGCGCCTTCCTATCGACGGAGGTGGCGCCCCTTGAGCAGCCTTGGGTCTTGTTGCCACGCCTCGGAGGTGCCTACCCCATGAGGGCTTGACCGGTGAAGCCTTCTTCTTCTTAGGGATCGCCTCGGGAAGTCTTCCGCTCTGTGATCTGGGTCTTGATTGCTGCGGCTTGGAAGGCACGCTCAAGAGAGCACTGCTGCGTCCCTTTCCTCACAAAGGCTTTGTGATGACTCCTCCGCTTTCGGCATCTTGAGGACATTGTAGCCATGGTGAGTCACTACCATGAACTTGGCCAAAGCTGGGTGCCGGGATGGCATTGTATGGCAGGCGAATGTGGGCGACGTCGAAATCGATGAGCTCGGTGCGGTAGTTGTTGCGCTGTCCGAAGGTGACGGGAAGGCGAACTTGCCCTATCGGGACGGTGGAGCCATCGGTGACTCCTGAGAAAGGCTTGGTCGGCTGAAGCTGATCATATGGCACTTGGAGATCGTTGAATGTCTCGGCAGATGGGGCGTTGAGTCCTGCTCCGCCATCGATGAGGTCTGGTGACTTGCGTTCTTGATGGTAGTGAGCAAAGCATGGGGAGGACTCCGGCCGTTGCCGTGCACTTGAGTTGATCCGCTGAGCTGAACGTGATAGCGCACGACGACCACATGAGAGGGCGTGTGGCCTCAGGCTTGGGGAGGACTGCATTCACCTCATGAGCAAACTGCTTGAAGATCTGTTGAGAGGCTGGGGCTGGCGCCACCCAGGATCTGGCGATCGCGCGGCTCCTAGAAGCCCCAGCCCCTCGTCCTCATGATTGTCTTCGTACCTCCTTGGCGGCTCTGGCGGAGGTGGGAGCCACAGAGTTGCCTTGAGGCGGTCCTCACGAGGCTGGTCCTCCAACCTCCCTCGCGAGGCTGGTCTGCCAGAGGTCCTCGCAAGGTCATCACGCCATCCTTGGCGAGGGCCCGCAGTCTTCCCAGCGTCCTGCGCCTCTTCCTGCTCCTCGGCCGTAGCCCGATCATTGCGCTCAGGCGTCGGCCGATCGCCCTTCTCGCCTGGCCCTGAGCTCCGGCATTCGTTGGTGTTGTGGGTGTGGAGGTCGTGGTATACGATACGGCTGCCTTTGGATGACTCGGGCTGATCCTGCCTCGCTTGGTGTCTAGTTCTGCATGAGCACGGCAGCCCCCTGCGCTTCACGTCCTTGACCTTGGGCTTCTTCTCTTACGGATCGGCAGGGAAGCTCGAGGAGGAGGCGCCCTTCCTCAGCCCTGGTGCATTTGGTCGCCAAGTTGAACAGCTCCAGGGATGTGCACAGGTATTCATGCATTGCTAGCTCCTCCTTCATCTTGACGCCACGCACGCCATCGGAGAAGGCTGAGATGATGGCTTCCTCTGTCACCTTGGGGATTTTGAGGCGGGCGTTGTTGAAGCGCTGGATGTACTTCTGCAGGGTCTCTCCTGGCTGCTGCTTGATGTGGCGCATGTCGCACACGGCAGAGGCCGATCGCAAGTGCCTTGGAAGTTGGCGATGAAGCGGGTGCGCATCTCGTCCCAGGAGGAGATCGTGCCGGGAGCCAGGTTCAGGAGCCAGGTTCGGGCTCCGTCCTTGAGCGCCATAGGGAACCAATTCGCCATGACCTTTTCGTCCCCATTGGCGGCTTCGATGCCCAGCTCGTAGAGCTAAAGGAACTCCGCGGGGTCGGCTGTGCCGTCGTAGCGAGGAGGCAGGTCTGGCTTGAACTTGCCGGGCCATGCGATGCTGCGTAGCTCGGCGGTGAAGGCGCGGCAGCCTGCAGTGGCCACCGGGGCTCTCTGCTGATGTGGAGCTTGCTCTTGTGGATTCCCGCGCACCGCTGCCTGGAGCAGCGCGGGGTCTTGACGCGGTGGCGCTAGAGCGCGATCACGGCGCTCCGGTGTGGGGAGCACACGCGCACCTTCTTGGGGACGAGGGATCTCCTGGCAGCTCCTTTCTTGTTGCGCGGGCGCCGGACGCGGAAGGTCTCGGCCGGGGGCCACGCGCCTTGGAGCAGGCGCCTTCTTGGGAGGAGGTGGCGGGGCACCTCCGGCTCCCTGCCTCCAGCTGGGTGAAGGGCGAGGCAGCGAGAGTGGCGGCACGGGGAGGCCCTGCGGCGCGGACGAGCTCTCAACAGCGGTCGAGCCACTCCTCGTGACGCGTCATCGGCAGGCGGCAGCGCAGGAGCTCGTTTGCCGCGATGAGCGCGGCTCGAGCCTCCATGAGAGCGTGGTGCGCGCGGGACGAAGAACCAGCAGGGGCGAGCGAAGGAGTAGCGGTGCGGCCTTCTCGCCTCACTGATGGATGCAGGGACGAGGCCTGCTGCTCGTTCCCCGCCGAGTCGGTGGCGGCGTTGGCGCCAGGCGACGGGGAACAATGGGGTTGTCCGCCGACGGGAGCCGTCTAGGCGACTCGAGCGGCACGGGCTCGGCGAGCATCAGCCATGGACACGACGGAAGATCACGCACGACCAGCGGAAGAAAGATTCCGGCGCACCCTACTGGCGCCAAATGTCGATTCGGGTTCCGGCAGACCCTTGAGGTTCGAACACTGGAGTGCGCACGGAGATCTTTCCCCTACCAGCTCATGCGTTAATGGTTTGCAAGGGATCTAAACTATGAACGATGAACAACACAAGGGACACGAGGTTTATACTGGTTCGGGCCACCGTTGTGGTGTAATACCCTACTCCAGTGTGTGGTGTGGTGGATTGCCTCCGGGGCTGATGAAGAACAGTACAAGGGAAGAACAGCCTCGCGAGGGGCTGTTCTTGAGCTGGTGCGATGGACTGCTTGGGTGAGTCCAATCGCTTCTTTCTCTCTCTCTCTGGTAGGTTCAACCTGTCTTGGTCCATCTACTTGTCTGGTTCTCTCTGTGGTGGCTAGTCCTATTTATAGAGGGAGGCCCTGGGCCTCTTCCCAAATAATGAGCGGGAAGGGTGCCAACAATTGGCCATTTTGAAGGGAACATCTAGTACACTTATCGACTAAAGTTGGTCTTGGCTGCCAAAGGCTCAGCGGTGATGCTGTCACAGGCTCCACGATGACCTCCAATCCTGCCGCTCTGCTGGTCTTGGTCTTGTTGCACAAGCGGTAACCTTTGCACGATGCCTTGGCTGTGCTTGCCTCCTTTGCACGAAAGGGAAGCGAGGACCTTTGTGCAGGCCGGGCGCCCACTGGTCTCGTTCGTCATGGCTTGCGTCACGGGGCACCCTCGTGAGGTACCCTGCCTTGATCTCTCCGCCTCCTCGTGAGCTTGCCAGACGAGGCTGCTCCTGAGGAAGGTTCCTATCGCCCGCCCCACGAGGCTTGGCCCCTCGCGAGGGTCTTGAGCTTGAGCTAATGAAGCTGGGCCGTGCTGGGGCCCCACTTGAGCCACGCCCTTGAGTGTGCAGTCTGGGACCCCGTTCCCGAGCAGCCGAGCAAGCCGAGCCCCCTAGTCTAGTGGTGGGGGTGGCTTATATAGAGTGCGCCACCCCCTCACCCCTTATGTTACACGGTGGAGCATCAATGCCATAATGCATGCCCACTACAAAACCGTCATGCTGACTATTGGTATTTGCATATCCGAGTGAGTTACACGGCCGAGTGGAATGAGCTCGTCGACTGAAGTGTCGTGCTCCGAGTGGTTGTTGTCGTCCGAGTGACTTCCAAGTTGCGGTACATCTGGACGGCGATATGGCGTAGGGGCCTAGTACAAAGTATACGGTGTCCATGGGTAGGGCCTTTAGGTCAGGCCTGTTATCCTACCCCCAATACATGTCCTCGTCATTAGCCCCCGAATCGGTCGAGGTTGAGCGGGTCGAGTCGAGGTGAATTCCCAGATGAGTCGAGTGCTATGGAGGCACTTATGAACTCCCTCTGGTCACCTGGCGATCTTATCTCCGCGTGTTGCCTTGATGGATTCCAGACTACATGGTGTCTGAGTGAAATGAGCTCAAACGGGTCCGCGGAGGAGCGTTAAACGCACCTTATAGGAATTTTTTTTGGAGTGATTTGGAGCTGGTCCTGCATCGAGTAACTGATTACTCGGAATTTCTTCACGCCTAGAACGTGTCTTTTTTTGTTGTTTGGCCGTCACTCGGACCGGGCGGACCGTTCCGAGTGGATACCATTCCAGTGGGGGCACGCTGAGTGCACCAACTGGGTGTACTCCCCGAGACTGTCGTCGACTGCGGGCAGTCGGCGAGAGTCTTAGAGCCTGTCCTTGTTGTTGTTGTTGTTCATCACTCGGACTGGTCAGGCCGTATCGAGTGGAGATTACTCCAGTGGGGGCACGCTGAGTGCACCCACTGGGTGTAGTCCCCGAGACCGACTCGGCGGGGGTCTGAGAGAACTAAAAATCTTCTTAGCTTGTACTGATCGAACTTGTTCTTCTCTGACTCGGAGGTCGAGTAATTCTGGAGCTGGTTTTGCATCGAGCAAAATGTTTCTTTCCGAGTTCTATTCCAGTGGGGGCACGCTGAGTGCACCCGCTGGGTGTAGTCCCCGAGCCTCTGTCGGACTAGATGAGCCTGGCAGAGGGTTTAAGTCTCCTGGTAAACCTCCACGCAGTCAACAAGGTAAATATATTTTTAGTCTGAAATTCAGTCAATCGGATGCATCTTCAGGCGCTTGACATGGTAAGTAAGCTCAGCCTGGAGCTGAGTCAGTCGGACTGATCTTCATGCACTCGGCATGGAACAAATTCAGCCTGGAACTCGGTCAAGCAGCTGAATCTTCGTGCTCTCAGCATGGTGAATGAATTCGGCTTTGAAACTGACGACTATAGAAAAAAGCTGGACACTCCAGGGAGTAATCGTTCTAGTAGTACTTCTTATATTGACCGTTAGATTTTGCGTGAAAGGGGTATTTGTCCGAGTGGACGTGCTTCCCAACTGACCGGGGTATGTTGACTGCAAGGAAAAACTTGGTGGCACTCGTATGTCTCCCGGAGGAGATAGACTAGTGGTCTTACATGGACGTGCCATGAAACCCAAGTGGCGAGGCTAGTGTGTGGACTGACTCTCCGGAGAGATGCCACTCGGGGGAACACCAGCACATGCCATCTCTGAGTCCAAGTTTGTGAAACTGACGCCTTGGAGCCTAGGATAAGGGCCAAGTGTATCCGTAGAGGAGCGTCGTTTTCACCCTTTTGCAGTCCTGAAGATGACTTCAAGAAATGATTTGGGCGATCGTCTGAGTGGACAGTACTACCCTTATAGATTTTCGGCGGAACGAGCATGTATGGTCAGAAAGATATTCCTGATGCGATCGATGGGTTGATCGAATGGGCATAACCCCTGAGGGCAGCATGGCCAATGGCTGTGCGTAACCCCCGAGTGATGCTCGAACGAGGTAAGCTTGCTACAGAGTGTGATATGAGGTTTGAAAATATGAGTAACTTAGTTGTTCCTGTGTTGGGGGTGTAGAGGTGAGGACATGTCCAACTGATGGTGACGCGCGGGGCGGCCGAGGGGCGAGGACGTGTACAACTGAGTGGTGTAGCGACCCGACCCGAATGGGTCAAGTCTCTGTGCTTTCGTGTCATCCCTGGATCGGTATGCTGACACACACAGTACTCGAAGGATTTATAACAGAGGTAAATCACATGTATAAAGTAACGTAAATACTATTACCTCAATCCAAATATAGCGGAAGCAACAAGGTTGTGGATTCCCATCAACACCAACGGCAAAGTTGAGTACAAGAAATCATAACCCTAACGTATCACTTACTGTAAATGCGAAAAGTGCGCAACATGAAAAGTTGCAGCCCGAAACGGGTCAGCACATGGAATATTTGGCAATGTAACACATAGAGAGTAATGAAAGAATAAGCCTATACTACATGCATATATGGCTGGTGGAAAAGCTCTATGGTTATAAGGTTTTTTGAAAAGCCAATTTTCCCTACTTCAAAGGAATAAATTTATTTAGCTATCATGGTGGTTGTTGAACATTGAGAATGGTTGACATCCTCAATCCCAATTAAAAGTACTCATTAAACCCAAACAAATTATATTAAGTAACGTGATGAGATCAACAAGATAATCCAAGAACTAGATACTCAAGATGTCCATAACCGGGGACACGGCTAATCATGATTAGTTTATACACTCTGCAGAGGTTTGCGCACTTTTCCCCACAAGACTCGATCGCCTCCGCTTGGTTTCTCGCACTACATGGTGTTTAAGAAACGGATGACCGAGACATAGTCTTTCAGAAGCGCTAGCACCTTACGATGGGTGGACCGGTACACCTACATCCCCTACATCTGCTAGTCCACCACTATAAGAGTTCGCACGACTTAGTCAACCATGCCAGAGCTCATAATGGCTTGTGGCTGCACACGGAAGTTTCTAGTTTGAATAATCTTCTGATCCCTTTGAGCCTGGGTGGCGGTCCGTAAAAATATAGGCAAGTCCTGGAAACCCAGGTGCCTAGACAGGCAAGTCCTGGAGTAACCAGGTGCCTCAATCCACCCAGATGTGTGTTTAAGTTGCCACCTTAAATAAACCATCAATTTAACAATCTCACATCTGTCATGGATATTCACTCAAACCCAATCCACGTCTACGAGCATAGCATGGCATAATAAGCAAACGTAGAAGTAATTCCCAAGGGTTTGATAATAAAACAGGTAATAGGTACTACCTCAAACTACTTCCCATCCCACAATTTAATTAGATCCTAATCATGCAAGTGTTTGAGGAATAGATCTAATGCATAAAAACTGGGTATGAGAAGGGTATGATCAAAGTGTTACTTGCCTGCAAATTTGATGAAGATGATTCGCACTCAAACTCCTGATAGTTCTACTCGTCACACTCCGGTCAATCTATCATAATCAAGCAATGGTAACCACACATAAGCAATCACTCAAAAGATCAGAAAGAACGAAGAAAACAATTCGGAAAACATCAAAACCAATCAAATAACTCTTGCAACATAAAACAATTTCTAAAAGTACCAAAATTATGTGAATTTGGCCTTATCATAAAGTTTAGGTCAAGAGCTTCGATTTGCAAAAAGAATCAACTAAATCGGAGTTACGAAACTCAAGTTATGATCAAACGAAGTTTGAATTCAAATCTGATCTAATTCAAATTTTTAAACTTTCAAAAACATGTTTGAGTTGTATTACTGGATAGAGGGGATCGTAACGAAGAAGTGGGCATTGGTTTCGTTGGATTCCGACTTACGAGTAAAAAGTTATAGCCGTTTGGAAATCAGGGACTAACCGGTGAAGAAAACCGATCTAGGGTTTCGAAAAGAAAACCGAAACGAAAAACCAATCTAGAAAACCGGAACGGAAATCGGAACGGAAACCGAAAAGGTGACGCGGCGCGGGGCTAGTACCTCGAAGAAGCGAGGGGCTCCGGCGGCGGCGGCGTTGGGTGGCGGCGGCGGTGAGGGGCGGCGGCGCTGGGTGGGGCGCTAGGTGGGGCGGCGGCGACGTAGGGCGGCGGCGCGGTGGGGAGAGGAGAGGAGAGGAGAGGAGAGGTGTTGATTTGATGTGTTAGAGGGGGGTGCTTGGGTATTTATATTGGGAGGGAGGGTTTTCTTGGGGTAGGGGACAAGAAATAGACTAGGATTAGGAAACAAGAGGGAAAAGATCTAGAAACAGATACGGAATAAACGAAAGTAGGAAAAGAGTCCTACTAGTATTAGGAAAAGGAAAAGGAAGCGGCTCCTGGCTCCCTTGGTGGCGCTGCTGATGGCCTTGGCCTTCGCTGCCGGCGGGAGCTTATGGCTTGGGCCTTTGGCCCAAGGCGCTGCAGGATTTTTTTTTAACAAAGACAAAAATAATAAAAACAAAAGAAATAAAAATTTATATAGGCATAAAATATACCAAAATTTTCAGAAAAACATTTCCTACGATATGAACATTATACTAGAATTAAATAAAATACACACAAATTTAAATAATTTAAACAGTGCTACTGCCCTAATAAAATCCACTGAAAATCATTTTAAAATTACCCAAATGACTTTAAATTTATTCCTCTCCAATTTTCTGTTGTATGGAATCATGTTACCCTATTTTCCATGTATTTTATTTTTGGAGAAAAATAATTTGAATAAAACTCAAATAACTCCAAATTGAAAATAAATTCAAAAGAACTTTGAATTTATTTCTTTGAAACTCCCTACTCATATTTCATATGTTTTGAAGAAGTCATTTTATCTTCGCTCGTGAAAATCATTGAGTTGCATAAAGTTTCGGAATTGGAAATATTTTCCAAATGAAATTCAAATATTTTCAGCACCCCTTGTCATTTAAATAAATGGAAGAAGTCACGTCATCTTCTCTCGAGGGTTTCGTGATGAAAAGAATTTGAATTCCCGGAGAGCATAAAAGCAAAATGAAAGTTTGGGAAAGTCCTTTTATTCCCTCTCATTTAACTTTCAAAAAGTTTCGAATTCACTCACTTTCAGTCAATCAATCAAAACTATCTATTTATTATAACATTCCAAAATTTAGAATTTTGGGATGTTACAAACTACCACCCTTAAAAGGAATCTCGTCCTTGAGATTCGGAGAGGCTAGCAAGAAATAGGTTAGGGTTTGGGGGTCTTCTCAAAAATCCATCGATCATCTTCAGGGTCTCGGGTGCTACCACCCTTAGAAGCATTGTTACGGTTCCGTCAAAACTCATATACTCCATCCTTATTGCTGACAGTGTCGGTCTTCTCAGATATTAAGGATAATTCCTTCTCTGGGCTCTTCCGGTAGTGGCATAACCTTTCCCTCAATTCTTTTGTCCTTTCATCTTGGTAAGGTTATCCCGAAACTGGGTCTTCATAGCTGACGGGTCTGGCGCCAATACTAAACAACTATCGATATCTCATGGTGGTCAACAATTTATGGTTTGTCCTGCAGAAAATGGGTCTGGGTTGAACCTCACCGTATAACCTACGGTTGGCAAAAGCTGCCTTGTACAAGGGAAAAATACTTATACCATTCTAAGGTTCAACAAGGTTTAATATCGTCGTCTCTGCTATAGGTAAGTCACTCAAATTTACCATCCCATATAGCAAAGAGAATAATAAGAGTAAGTCGGTATGGTGATCAATCCATCCCGCACCCAAATCATTGCCTTGTACATGGTTTAGCGAATCTCGCATTCTAACACTCGGTCATCCTCACAAGCATTGCAGGATTTCTCTTGTCGACGAACCAAGTTCGGAAAATCCATTGATTTCTGCAAGCCAAACAACATATATCGTTTCTTCACACCCCTCAGATTTTGCGTAAACTCCTATAGAATCGTCGGTCGGTAATATCGTAACTCTTCCCAAGGTTTCTCCTTCAGCAAGAGTGTGCTAGCTCCTTGGCAGGTCCTGGGGCCTGTGGGTTATGGCCCACCTCATCACTTAAAATCCTTGAACACATCATCTGGGCAACTGATCATTATCCCAACATCCAACTTCCTGGCATACTTAAAATCCTTCCAATTGCATTGTCTCTTTTCCTTATATTTGCACCAAAGGGACATAATTACTCAGACTCATCATGGAATTTCCATTGATCCATAGTTCCAACATCATACCTACTTTATGTCCAATAGTAATTTATCTCTTCATCCTCGTGGGATGTCCCACATACTGAGATAAAACTTATACTTATGAAGTCCATACTCCACTTCGTGGAACATCATTATCCTTTCCAGGGTCAAGCGTCCTTACAAGGAAATATTGGCCACCTCTGCATGGCACTTCTTCAACTCAGAAACGTGAAACACGTCATGAACTCCTGACAGTCCTTCGGGTGACTCCAACTTCTCCCATACGCTCCAAAACTCCGTATGGTCCTAAAAATCTCGGGGCTAACTTTCCCTTAACTCCAAATCGTTTAACTCCTCACAGAGAGGACACATAAAGACATGCTCTGTCTCCAATTTCATAGACTACCTCCTTGCGGTTTTTGAGTCTGCATAACTCTTCTGCCAGGACTGAGCTACCTTCAGTTTATCTCGAATCAATTTAACATTCTCTTCTGACTCCTTGATCACATTTGGTCCAAACAACTGACGGTCTCCAACGTCATCCCACACTCTCTTGGGGTATCAAACATATCGAGACAAAACTCATCTTCATTTTGTCTGAAATCCATTCAGTGGGTATCCTTATCTTTTCCACGGGTCAACGGTTCTTACAGGGTACTACCACCCTTAAAATGTTCCAATATTCCATAGACCATATTTCTCATATCCTCGAAATTGGTCAACATCTTTCCTCATAGGGTAACTTATAAAATCCAAAGCAGTACCAACACTGCTAACTTTATTGATTCTTAAATTATTACAATCATCTCGCTCTTCCATTACATGTCTCAACTTAACACCTCAATATAAAAGAAAAAGCTCTCACTTCTACTACTCCATTTCTTCTGTTACAAATTCAACTATATACTACCAGTCTCCTTCTCCTTCGGACAATCTCTGGCAAAGTGCCCTGCTACATTACAATGGAAACATATTACTTCGACAGGTTTCGAGGTTTCCTTGTGATTATATAGCCTCCGGGTCCTTGGCTTCCTTTTGGGCAATTTTTGAAGTAGTGCCTCGACTCCTTGCACCTATAACGGTGACATGACTCAGATCCTTCCGGAATCCAATCTACTTCTCTTCTGGACTTTTCCATTACAATCAGGGCTTCTATTTCCGTGGATCATACTCTACTTCCTCCGTCGGAATTCTACTAGATCCCCATTCATACACTCAGGAGATGTGTCCTTCTTCTCCACATGAATAGCAAGACTTGGTGCAGCGTTTAATTGGTTCCTCTTTGGGTGTGTTCTCTTTCTCTTCCTTTATCACAGCTTCCCTTAGAACTTCCGTCAGGGCTCCTTTCATTTCTTCTTTCTTCTGCTGGATGGTTCTCTGTACCATAGTGTAAATGTGACACTGAGCAGGGTAGTGGGTAGTTCCTTCACACAAGAAACAAGTAATCTGTCTAGTTGGGCATTCTTCAGTTGGGTGACTTCCTTCACAATTAGGGCATTCATCCTTGTGTTCCTTATGGGTGTGTCCTATTTCTCCACAGAGCTTGCATGCACAAGGTTTCTTCATATCCTTTCCCGAAGGCTTCAATTTCTGGGACACAAACCAAGACATTAGCAAAGTCAACTTAATTTCTCCCCAAGTGGTTACTCATTGCCATCCGTTGATGGTTTGGTACATCCTCCACCAAGTAGCGGCACCTCTTTCAAAGCATTGAAGAGCATGCTGGGCCATATCCTTTCTGGGTATAGGGTTATTCTTCATGTGATTCTCCATGTTCTGAATCCACTGGTCTGTCTCCAATTGACGCATCGGTCCTGATAATATGAGCTCATCTCCATTCATCCTCTATTTGGTCCAGGGTTTTGGGGTGAGATAAGAGGGATCGAGAGGGATACACACAATGCAAACAATTGTTTTGAAAAGACAGATTTTATTGTGGCTGTCGGAAAAACATCAAACAAATGACAGCTCACAATCGTCGCATCTAACGTAGGTATGTAACAGGGGTTGGGTCTTCTAAAGGTCAATAAATCTTCAAAGTCATCAAACTCTTCAAGTCTTGGTCATGCCTCTGATGGCTTCTTCTGATCATGCTTGTCCTTCTCAAGTCCTTTTTGCCAGCTCATCACTGTTGACACGAAGTCTCTCGCGATGTCCTTTAATATTTCTGGAGTGGCATTCCAAACTTCTGACTTCAACTTCCTTGACATGAACCATGATCCTACTGTCTTTCAGTCTTGACGAATCTCCAGATCTCGAGGTTTTGTTCCTCCGGTTGGTTACTTCAGCTTTCAGGTTCCTGAATTCTTCATGAATTGCCTCCTTGTCAAATACGGCTTCCTGCAGATCCATCTTAAACTCCTTGATGTAATACTCCAGATCCTGGTCTTACTCCAATACACCTTAATCTCAGGTATTGATTACTTCCATAATCTGCCAAGTTCCATAAGGGGTGCCTTCTTAGGTCATACTAATCTGGGACTTCTTCAAAGCCTTCAAAATCTCCTAGTCTTCGGAGTCTTCAACAGTTGTAGTTTCCATTTACACGGTAAAATCCTCTTCATTTCAAATGGTCTTAGTTGTCCGATATCTTATACTTCTTGGAGTGGTCTCATCAGTCGAATCTTCAAGTGGTCAAAAGGAAAAAGGGTATGGTCTCACTAAAAGGGAATATTTGAATAAACTCACAAGAGAAGAGAGGTAAAAGATCCTTTTTGAAAATGAAGTAGTAGAGAAAAATCTTTCCTATGGGCTTGCCATTTTCTAGGGTCACGTCCTACAGTCAACATGTGCTCTGATACCATCTTGTAGCGACCCGACCCGAATGGGTCAAGTCTCTGTGCTTTCGTGTCATCCCTGGATCGGTATGCTGACACACACAGTACTCGAAGGATTTATAACAGAGGTAAATCACATGTATAAAGTAACGTAAATACTATTACCTCAATCCAAATATAGCGGAAGCAACAAGGTTGTGGATTCCCATCAACACCAACGGCAAAGTTGAGTATAGGAAATCATAACCCTAACGTATCACTTACTCGTCGTCTGAAAAGTCTGCAACATGAAAAGTTGCAGCCCGAAAACGGGTCAACACATGGAATATGCTGGCAATGTAACACATAGAGAGTAATGAAAGAATAAGCCTATACTACATGCATATATGGCTGGTGGAAAAGCTCTATGGTTATAAGGTTTTGCGAAAAGCCAATTTTTCCCTACTTCAAAGGAATAAATTTATTTAGCTATCATGGTGGTTGTTGAACATTGAGAATGGTTGACAGCATCCTCAATCCCAATTAAAAGTACTCATTAAACCCAAACAAATTATATTAAGTAACGTGATGAGATCAACAAGATAATCCAAGAACTAGATACTCAAGATGTCCATAACCGGGGACACGGCTAATCATGATTAGTTTATACACTCTGCAGAGGTTTGCGCACTTTTCCCCACAAGACTCGATCGCCTCCGCTTGGTTTCTCGCACTACATGGTGTTTAAGAAACGGATGACCGAGACATAGTCTTTCAGAAGCGCTAGCACCTTACGATGGGTGGACCGGTACACCTACATCCCCTACATCTGCTAGTCCACCACCATAAGAGTTCGCACGACTTAGTCAACCATGCCAGAGCCCATAATGGCTTGTGGCTGCACACGGAAGTTTCTAGTTTGAATAATCTTCTGATCCCTTTGAGCCTGGGTGGCGGTCCGTAAAAATCTGAGCAAGTCCTCGAAACCTGTGTGCCTAGACAGGCAAGTCTGGAGTAACCAGTGCCTCAATCCACCAGATGTGTGTTTAAGTTGCCACCTTAAATAAACCATTAATTTAACAATCTCACATCGTCATGGATATTCACTCAAACCCAATCCACGTCTCACGAGCATAGCATGGCATAATAAGCAAACGAGAAGTAACTCCCAAGGGTTTGATAATAAAACAGGTAATAGGTACTACTCAAACTACTTCCCATCCCACAATTTAATTAGATCCTAATCATGCAAGTGTTTGAGGAATAGATCTAATGCATAAAAACTGGGTATGAGAAGGGTATGATCAAAGTGTTACTTGCCTGCAAATTTGATGAAGATGATTCGCACTCAAACTCCTGATAGTTCTACTCGTCACACTCCGGTCAATCTATCATAATCAAGCAATGGTAACCACACATAAGCAATCACTCAAAAGATCGGAAAGAACGAAGAAAACAATTCGGAAAACATCAAAACCAATCAAATAACTCTTGCAACATAAAACAATTTCTAACAGTACCAAAATTATGTGAATTTGGCCTTATCATAAAGTTTAGGTCAAGAGCTTCGATTTGCAAAAAGAATCAACTAAATCGGAGTTACGAAACTCAAGTTATGATCAAACGAAGTTTGAATTCAAATCTGATCTAATTCAAATTTTTAAACTTTCAAAAACATGTTTGAGTTGTATTACTGGATAGAGGGGATCGTAACGAAGAAGTGGGCGTTGGTTTCGTTGGACTCCGACTTACGAGTAAAAAGTTATAGCCGTTTGGAAATCAGGGACTAACCGGTGAAGAAAACCGATCTAGGGTTTCAAAAGAAAACCAAACGAAAACCGATCTTGAAAACCGAACGGAAATCGAACGAAACCGAAAGGTGACGCTTGCTGGGCTAGTACCTCAAGAAGCGAGGGCTCGGCGGCGGCTGGTTGGATGGGCGGCGGCGGCGGTGTGGGTGAAGGCTAGGTGGGGCGGCGCGGGCGGAGGGCGGGGGCAAGGGTGGGGAGAGGAGAGGAGAGGAGAGGAGAGGTGTTGATTTGATGTGTTAGAGGGGGGTGCTTGGGTATTTATATTGGGGAGGGGAGGGTTTTGCTTGGGGTAGGGGACAAGAAATAGACTAGGATTAGGAAACAAGAGGGAAAAGATCTAGAAACAGATACGGAATAAACGAAAGTAGGAAAAGAGTCCTACTAGTATTAGGAAAAAGGAAAAAGGAAGCGGCTCCCTGGCTCCCTTGGTGGCGCGCGCGATGGCCTTGGCCTTGGCCGGCCGGTGGCTTGCGGCTTGGGCCTTTGGCCCAAGGCGCTGCAGGATTTTTTTTTAACAAAGACAAAAATAATAAAAACAAAAGAAATAAAAATTTATATAGGCATAAAATATACCAAAATTTTCAGAAAAACATTTCCTATGAGATGAACATTATACTAGAATTAAATAAAATACACACAAATTTAAATAATTTAAACAGTGCTACTGCCCTAATAAAATCCACTGAAAATCATTTTAAAATTACCCAAATGACTTTAAATTTATTCCTCTCCAATTTTCTGTTGTATGGAATCATGTTACCCTATTTTCCATGTATTTTATTTTTGGAGAAAATAATTTGAATAAAACTCAAATAACTCCAAATTGAAAATAAATTCAAAAGAACTTTGAATTTATTTCTTTGAAACTCCCTACTCATATTTCATATGTTTTGAAGAAGTCATTTTATCTTCGCTCGTGAAAATCATTGAGTTGCATAAAGTTTCGGAATTGGAAATATTTTCCAAATGAAATTCAAATATTTTCAGCACCCCTTGTCATTTAAATAAATGGAAGAAGTCACGTCATCTTCTCTCGAGGGTTTCATGATGAAAAGAATTTGAATTCCCGGAGAGCATAAAAGCAAAATGAAAGTTTGGGAAAGTCCTTTTATTCCCTCTCATTTAACTTTCAAAATGTTTCGAATTCACTCACTTTCAGTCAATCAATCAAACAATCAATCAAAACTATCTATTTAATATAACATTCCAAAATTTAGAATTTTGGGATGTTACAAGTGGCGACGCGCCGGGCGTCCGAGTGGTGAAGACGGGCAGAACCGAGTGGCAACGCGCGGGGCGGACGAGTGGTGAAGACGCGCACAACCGAGTGGCGACGCGCGGGGTGGCCGAGTGGTGAAGACGCGCACAACCGAGTGGCGACGCGCGGGGCAGCCGAGTAGTGAAGACGTGCACAACCGAGTGGCGACGCGTGGGGCGGCCGAGTGGTGAAGACGCGCACAACCGAGTGGCGACGCGTGGGGCGGCAGAGTGGTGAAGACGCGCACAACCGAGTGGCGACGCGCGGGGCGGCCGAGTGGCGACGCGTGGGGCGGCCGAGTGGCGATGCACGGGGCGGCCGAGTGGTGCTAAACGAGGTGGCCGAGTGAAGGACTAAGTCTCCGCCATGTGGCAAAAATGGTCCTTAGCCAAATGCTTTCAAAGCTGATGTAGCGGCGAGGTCGGTGTAGTGTGGCTGCGGTGCAACAAGACTGGCGCGACAACTGAGCCTGAGTAGGAATGAAGATGGCGCACAGAATGTCTGGGTGATCATGAAATTTTTCAATGTGACGGATCGAATGTACTTGTTGAAGTGAAGGGTCTGACTGGTGATGAAGTACTCGACCACTTAGCAGAGTGTCATTCCGAATGAGCTGCAGCTCCCGAGTGTGGCGTAGCCCCCGAGCATACTATAGGCTTCGACAACGGACGTGCCGGAATACGAGAAATATAGTTTTGAATGGATAATTTGCAATTCATCGAGTCGAACTCGGGTAAAGATGAGGAGAAGCTTCCGAGTGATGCTCAAAAGAGGGAAACTCGCAAGGAGTGAATGTGCAGTTTAATTATAAATGGGACTTATAAGTCTCATGCCTGACGAGGTCTATGTCATTGATATGATGAAGAGGATTCCTCTGAGGGGTTGGCCGAATGTGTTTGAAGCCAACACGCGACAAGGTCGATGTTGTGGTGCGCTGGGACCGGTATGGTCACCGAGTACGAGCAGCGATGAAGTTGCCGCACAGGGCCATCGAGTGATCACGTAACTTGTGTAAAAAATGGCACAAGCCAACGAAATAATTTCTCGAGGAAATTCGATGTGTGTTGAAATAAATTGTGTGAATAACACCCATAGACACCCGCTGGGAGTGCAAGGGGCTTGCTGGTTAACCAGCAAGAGTCTGAAAGAGCGAAGGATCCGTTCGAACTTGTCGAAGTGCTGGCTCAAATAAAACGGAAGTGTAGTGTTTCGACTGAGCTGCAGCCCCGGAGGACCGATGCAAACCCGAAATGAAGAACACATGGTGTTCGTGAATGATGTATGCGAAAAAATGAAAGTTGGACTCGGGTGAAAATAAGCAGCCGAGCGTGGCCTCCGAGTGAATGTGATGTGTGAATAACAGGATACTCGGGAACTCGGAAATAACAGAATGTAGTGCATGTAAAATGACTTAGTTGTCTGAAGGTGCGCGAGTGGCGAGTGGTGATGAGGCGACCAACCGGATAGCAACGTGCAGGGCGGCCGAGTGGTGATGAGGTGACCAACCGATGGTGACCGAGTGGTGATGAGGTGACCAACCGATGGCGACGCGCGGGGCGGCCGAGTGGTGATGAGGTGACCAACCGATGGCGACGCGCGGGGCGGCCGAGTGGTGATGAGGTGACCAACCGATGGCGACGCGCGGGGCGACCGAGTGGTGATGAGGTGACCAACCGATGGCGACGCGCAGGGCGGCCGAGTGGAGATGAGGTGACCAACCGATGGCGACGCGCGGGGCGGCCGAGTGGTTATGAGGTGACCAACCGAGTGGCGACGCGCCGGGCGGCCGAGTGGTTATGAGGTGACCAACCGAGTGGCGACGCGCGGGGCGGCCGAGTGGTTATGAGATGACCAACCCACGGCGACGCGCGGGGCGGCCGAGTGGTTATGAGGTGACCAACCGAGTGGCGATGTGCGGGTCGGCCGAGTGGTTATGAGGTGACCAACCGAGTGGCAACGCGCGGGGAGGCCGAGTGGTTATGAGGTGACCAACCTATGGCGACGCGCGGGGCGGCCGAGTGGTTATGAGGTGACCAACCTATGGCGACGCGTGGGGCGGCCGAGTGGTTATGAGGTGACCAACCAAGTGACGACGCACGAGGCGGCCGAGTGATTATGAGGTGACCAACCTATGGCGACGCGTGGGGCGGCCGAGTGGTTATGAGGTTACCAACCTATGGCGACGCGCGGGGCGGCCGAGTGGTTATGAGGTGACCAACCGAGTGGCGACGCGCGGGGCGTCCGAGTGGTTATGAGGTAACCAACCTATGGCGACGCGCGGGGCGGCGAGTGGTTATGAGGTGACCAACTTATGGCGACACGCGGGGCGGCCGAGTGGTTATGAGGTGACCAACCGAGTGGTGACGCGCGGGGCGGCCGAGTGGTTATGAGGTGACCAACCTAGTGGCGACGCGCGGGGCGGCTGAGTGGTTATGAGGTGACCAACCTATGGCGACGAGCGGGGCGGCCGAGTGGTTATGAGGTGACCAACCGAGTGGCGACGCGCGGGGCGGCCGAGTGGTTATGAGGTGACAAACCTATGGCGACGTGCGGGGCGGCCGACTGGTTATGAGGTGACCAACCTATGGCGACGCACGGGGCGGCCGAGTGGTTACGAGGTGACCAACCTATGGTGACGCGCGGGGCGGCCGAGTGGTTATGAGGTGACCAACCTATGGCGACGCGCGGGGCGGCCGAGTGGTTATGAGGTGACCAACCGAGTGGAGACGCGCGGGGCTGCCGAGTGGTTATGAGGTGACCAACCTATGGCGACGCGCGGGGCGGCCGAGTGGTTATGAGGTGACCAACCTATGGTGACGCGCGGGGCGGCCGAGTGGTGATGAGGTAACCAAACGAGTGGCGACGCGTGGAGCGGCCGAGTGAAGTAGATGCTTCCCGCGGGGTGACGAAGTGCGGGACGTCCGAGTGAAGTAGACGCGTCCCGCGGAGTGGCGATGCGCGGGGCGTCCGGCTGAAGTAGACGCGTCCCGCTGAGTGACGATGAGCGGGGCGTCCGAGTAAAGTAGAGGCGTCCGGCGGAATGACGATGCGCGAGGCGTCCGATTGAAGTAGACGCGTCCCGCGGAGTGACGATGTGTAGGGCGTCCTACTGAAGTAAATGCGTCCCGCTGTGTGACGATGTGCAGGGTGTCCGACTGAAGTAGACGCGTCCCGCGGTGTGACTATGTGCGAAGCGTCCGAGTGATGTAGACGCGTCCCACGGAATGACGACGCACGGGGCGTCCGAGTCGGGAAAGTTGATGATGATGTGAGCAGCTTCATGACCGCGTGCTGGGTGGCTGAGGACATGTCCAGTCAAGCGATGATGTACGGGCAGCCGAGTGGCGGCGCACGAACGGCCGATTAGGCACCAGGGATCCGGTTTGGTCCGAGTGTAGTCCCATCCGAGTGATCATGCCGAGTTGCCGACTGAAGGGAGTTGTTGCCGAGTGCTGGGTCTTGTTGAGGCAGAGACGACGTGTGGAGTGCCGACTCTAGCGAACCACCGTGTCGGTCAGCAAGTACAGCAACGAAGGCTTGACGAAGCGGAGCCAGCGGAGTGGCATACTGGTGGGAGCCAGTCCTTCCGTTTCCATTTTTCCTACATGCAGTTATTCCTCGAGGAGGTTGATTTGGTGCAGAGCTCGATGTGTTGGTTGTGGAGCAATAAATCACAAGTAATTAGGTGCGATTGCTCGGCCGAACACATTGAAGGAGTTGCCCATGTTTTGGACGCGTACGCAGAATCTGCATGCAAGAGAGCGCTAATTAAGTGAGAGTTAGAGCCATTCATGTATGTAATAAATGTTTCCCATGGCCATTTATCCCTGCATGCAGGAAATAAATGGAAAGGAATTAAGGGAATAAATGGGCAGGAATTAAAGTTAGAAGGAGTGGTGACGCGTCGGGCGTCCGAGTGAAGCAGACGCATCCCACGGAGTGGCGACGTTCAGGGCGTTCGAGTGTTGTAGACACGTCCTACGGGGTGATGACGCGCGAGACGTCGAGTGACCATGCACGCGTGACCGAGTGATGCTGGCGTGACCAGTTGAACGACGGTCTGCCTGTCATCGTGTTATTCGCCTGAACGAAATGTCCATCCGAGTGAACTGCAGTCGGTGGACGACGACGGGACAAGTGTTCCTGCAAGTTAGTAGCAAGTATAGCTACGAATATTATTATTTTGATCCCAACGCTCCTGCAAGATAGCCAGTTAGCAAGCATAGCCATGAAATTAATGGTCGGGCGGTTGCACATGCATGCATGCATGCACCAATTACTGGCGCGTGAATAGCAGGAGTTTTGGCTGCAGTAATTAGAAATCTGGTGCAGGAAATACTCACCTGATGAGCCGCTTAATGACGCAATTACCTTAGCGAAACGGCCACCCCACGTTCTTTTGTTTCCTTGTGCGACGAGGAGGTGGGCCACGCTCGCGCGGTTAACGCACTAAACGGGCGACAGGGTTGGTCCCTTGCTCCCGAACGACGGCTGCAGCGACGGGACTTGGAAACGCTGCCAGAGGGGCCGATCCGGCGCGGATGGACGCGCCAGAGGCCTGGGGGTCGTGCAGCAACCAAGCGTCCGCGTCACCGGAGTGACCGCTGAACACCTGCAGTCGCCGCAGCCAGCAGACGGGTGTGCTGGGCTCGACGGAGAAGATGGAGAAGACGAAGCGGGAGGCGCGCTGGCGGCCGCCCCGGTCGGTCCGGTCGAGCGGGTCGATTCGCCTCGTTCTCGGAGTCCTCGGTGGCATCGGGGTCGTCGCTCGTGAACCCGAGGTAGCGGTGCGGGTCGTCGGCACCCAGGGAGGCGGCACCGCCGGAGAACTCGGCGAAGAGGAGCCGCACACCGCCTAGCGGCGGCGTGTCTGTCCAGCGGTACCGGCCCTCGAAGATGAAGCCCGCAGTGTAGAAGGAAATCGCCTGATGGACGCGTTTGTGAATGGTCATGCACGCTGGCAGTGTCGGGTGAAGATGTATCTTCTCCTCCCCTTTTGTGGTGCTTCAGTTGTTCGTATGAACTGCATGAACAGGAAATTAGATGAATGAAAAACCATGTGCATCATGGCTTGGTAGACATCATGCCCCACGGTGGGCGCCAACTGTCGTGGGAACGATTTCGACAATAAGAGAGGGGTAGGATAAAGGAGCATGATCTATCGAGATGCATATGGGTGACATGGTGGTTTTAGAGAGTTTGGGCCTCTCACAGTGGAGATAACAACCCTACGTCTCGTGCTCCGGAGAGGCTTTGTTTTATCTGTCTATGTATCCGGAGATTACATGGTGTATTTGAGAGAGAGAAAGAGAGGAGAGCGGATCTCCATGCCTGAGCTATGTCCTGAGACTAATGGTGAGAAAGAGAGAGAGGTGGAAGCCGAGCCCCCTAGTCTAGTAGTGGGGTGGCTTATATAGAGTGCGCCACCCCCTCACTTATTATGTTACACGGTGGAGCATCAATGCCATAATGCCTGCCCACTACAAAACCGTCATGCTGACTATTGGTATTTGCATATCCGAGTGAGTTACACGGCCGAGTGGAATGAGCTCGTCGAGTGAAGTGCCGTGCTCCGAGTGGTTGTTGCCGTCCGAGTGACTTTCAAGTTGCGGTACATCTGGACGGTGATCTGGCGCAGGGGCCCAATACAAAGTATATGGTGTCCATGGGTAGGGCCTTTAGGTCAGGCCTGTTACCCTACCCCCAATACATGTCCTTGTTAGAGGGCACGCCCCCGACCTTGTGGGCCCCTTGGTGACCCCCTGACCTAGATCTTCCTCCTATATATTCTCAAATACCCCAAAAACTTCTAGGGGAGCCATGAAACCACTTTTCCGCTGCCGCAATCTTCTGTACCCGTGAGATCCCATCTAGGGGCCTTTTCTGGCATCCTGTCGGAGGAGGATTCGATCATGGAGGGCTTGTACATCAACACCATTGCCTCTCCGATGAAGCGTGAGTATTTTACCACAGACATACGGGTCCATAGCTAGTAGCTAGATGGCTTCTTCTCTCTCTTTGATTCTCAATACAAAGTTCTCCTCGATGTTCTTGGAGATCTATTCAATGTAATACTCTTTTGCGGTGTGTTTGTCGAGATCCAATGAATTGTGGATTTATGATCAGCTTATCTATGAATATTATATGAATCTTCTCTGAATTCTTTTATGCATGATTTGATATCTTTGCAAGTCCCTTCAAACTATCGATTTGGTTTGCAATGGGAGAAGTGCTTAGCTTTGGGTTCAATTTTGCGGTGCTCAATCCCAGTGATAGAACGGGAAACGACATGTATTGTATTGTTGCCATCGAGGATAAAAAGATGGTTTTTTTATCATAATGCTTGAGTTAATTCCTCTACATCATGTCATCTTGCTTAAGGCGTTACTCCATTCTTTATGAACTTAGTACTCTAGATGCATGCTGGATAGCGGTCAATGTGTGGAGTAATAGTAGTAGATGCATAATCGTTTCGGTCTACTTGACACTGACGTGATGCCTATATTCATGATCATTGCCTTAGATATCGTCATAACTTTGTGCTTTTCTATCAGTTGCTCGGCAGTAATTTGTTCACCCACCGTAATAATTTCTATCTTGAGAGAAGCCTCTAGTGAAACCTATGGCCCCGGGTCTATTTTACATCATATTAGTTTCCCGTCAACTTGCCAATTTCTGTCGCCATTCCATTATTTTGCAATCTTTTACTTTCCCTTCCATAAACCAAAAATACCAAAAATATTACTTTGCCGTTTATCCATCTCTATCAGATCTCACTTTGCAAATAACCGTGAAGGGATTGACAACCCCTTTAACACGTTGGGTACAAGTTGGTGTTTGTTTGTGCAGGTATTCGGTGTCTTGCGCGTTGTCTCCTACTGGATTGATACCTTGGTTCTCAAAAACTGAGGGAAATACTTACTCTACTTTGTTGCATCACCCTTTCCTCCTCAAGGGAAAAACCAACGCAAGCTCAAGAGGTAGCACGAAGAATTTCTGGCGCCGTTGCCGGGGAGATCTACGCCAAGTCAAGACATACCAAGTAGCCATCATAAACTCTCATCCCTCACATTACATTATTCACCATTCGCCTCTCGTTTTCCTTTCCCCCACTTCTAAAATGATTTTCGAAAAGATTCGCCGTTTCTTCGCCCCTCTTCAGTTCGTCTTCTTCGCTTGCTTTTTGTGTGCTCCTGTGTTGGATTGCTTGCTTTGTCGTGATGGCTCAAGATAATACCAGATTGTGTGACTTTTCCAACACCAATAATAATGATTTTATTAGTACTCCGATTGCTCCCGATGCTAATGCGGAATCTTGTGAAATTAATACCGCCTTGCTGAATCTTGTTATGAAAGATCAATTTTCCGGCCTTCCCAATGAAGATGCCGCATCCCATCTTAATAATTTCGTTGATTTGTGTGATACGCAAAAGAAAAGAAGAGTGGATAATGATATTTTTAAATTGAAGCTATTTCCTTCTCGCTTCGAGATCTTGCTAAAAATTGGATTTCATCTTTGCCTAAAAATAGTATTGATTCATGGAATAAGTGTAAAGATGCTTTTATTTCCAAGTATTTTCCTCCCACTAAGATCATCTCCCATAGGAATGATATTATGAATTTTAAGCAACTTGATCATGAACTTGTTCCACAATCTTGGGAGAGAATGGAATTGATGATACGAAATTGCCCTACTCATGGTCTGAATTTGTGGATGATTATACAAAAAATTATGCCAGATTCAATTTTGCTTCTAGAAATCTTTTAGAATCGGCCGCGGGAGGCACTTTTATGGAAGTTACTTTAGGAGAAGCTACTAAACTCCTACATAATATTATGGTTAATTATTCTCAATGGCATACCGAAAGATCTTCCACTAGTAAAAAGGTACATGCAATTGAAGAGATTAATGTTTTGAGTGGAAATATGATGAACTTATGAAATTGTTTGCTAACAAGAGTGCTCCTATTGATCCTAATGATATGCCTTTGTCTACTTTGATTGAAAACAATAATGAATCTATGGATTAGAATTTTCTTGGTAGGAACAATTTTGGTAATAGCGCGTACAGAGGTAATTTTAATCCTAGGTCGTTTCCTAGTAATTCCTCTAATAATTATAGTAATTACTACAAAAATTATTATGGAAATTTTAATAAGATTCCTCTTAATTTGAGAATAGTGTTAAAGAATTTATAAGTTCGCAAAAGAATTTCAATGCTTGGATTGAAGAAAAATTGCTAAAGATTGATGATTTGGCTAGGAACGTGGATAGAATTTCTCTTGGTGTTGATTCTTTGAAACTTAGATCTATTCCACCCAAGCATGATATCAATGAGTCTCTAAAAGCCATGAGAATTTCCATTGATGAGTGCAAAGATAGAACCGCTAAGATGCACGCTAAAAAAGATTGGTTTATAAAAATGTGTTCTTCTAGTTTCCGTGAAAATAATGATGAAGATCTTAAAGTGATTGATGTGACTCCTATTGAATCTTTGTTTTCCAATGTAAATCTTGATAAACATGGGACTGGAGATGAGTCAACTTTAGTTAGAAGGTGTACCAATGATTCGGAGTTTTTAGATCTTGATGCAAAAATTGATAAAAGTGGGATTGGAGAGGTCAAGACTTTAAATAGCAATGAACCCACTCTTTTGGATTTCAAGGTATTTAATTATGATAATTGCTCTTTGATAGATTGTATTTCCTTGTTGCAAACCATGTTGAATTACAAAGCTTTTACTAAATATATCGTTGATGCTATGATGCAAGCTTACGAAGAAGAGCTTAATTTGGAAGTTTCTATTCCTAGAAAACTTTATGATGAGTGGGAACCTACTATTAAGATCAAGATTAAAGATTATGAATGCTATGCTTTGTGTGATTTGGGTGGTAGTGTTTCCACGATTCTGAAAACTTTATGTGATGTGTTAGGTTTCCATGAATTTGATGATTCACTACCGCAGGATACTGCTAACGCGACACTACGATCAAAGACCCTTCGATGAAAATGTGTGCGATGCAATAATCGCAAACGGTGGTGTAAGAGAACCGTCAAAAAAGGTGCAAAACATTTGCGATGGCGGAGCCATCAAACACGTGTTCAGATTTTAGTTGCGTGTGCGACGCAGAGCATACGGTTCAGTTCAATGAACTGTTTGCGATGAGGCGGAACAAAAAAACGGGCAGCCATATGAAGGCGTGTGCGATATATAGCATACGGTTCACTCGGATGAATTTTTTGTGATGAGGAGGAACAATAGAAACGGGCAGCTAGATAAGGTGTGTGCGATTGAGGGCATACGCTTCAGAAGGATTAACTGTTTGCGATTAGGCAACAGAACAGAAACGGGAAAGCCAAATCAAAGTGTCTGCGATTGATGGCATGCACTTCTAAAAGTGCTAGTTATCGACTAGAGGGGGGGTGAATAGGCGATTTTTATGAAAGTCTTCAAAACATGGAAGTTTCGAAGACAAACAATAGAAATGACCTAATTGATATACAGCGGAGATAAACTACAACAAGCAAACCATAGTCAAGTATGCAGTAATGTGAAAGTAAAAAGACTAATAGCAGCTTAGTAGTAAGGATCAGGATGGAAGATAGTATGAAGCCAGCCAACGATAGTAGTCAAGCAATGAAGTCAAACAGGTACAACAAATAGGAAATGACTTCATGAAGACAAACTCAAGTAAATGGAGGGAGAGGATAGAACCAGTCACTTGTTGAAGACACAGGATTTGTTGGACCAGTTCCAGTTGCTGTGACAACTGTACGTCTGGTTAGGGAGGCTGAGATTCAACTCAGAAGACCGCGTCTTCACCTTATTCCCCTTGAGCTAAGGACACATAGTCCTCGCCCAATCACTCTGGTAAGTCTTCAAGGTAGACTTCCATACCTTCACAGACTTCGTTCACCGGCGATCCACAATGACTCTTGGATGCTCAGAACGCGACGCCTAACCGGCTGGAGGATTCACAATCCTCAAGTGTAATAAGTCTTGAGGTCACGCAGATGTAAAGACTTGATGATGCCTAACACTCTTTGGCTCTGGGTGTTTGGGCTTTGTCCTCGCAAGGATTTCTCTCTCTCAAAGGCTTCGAGGTGGGTTGCTCTCAAACGACAAAAGCCATGCACTAACTCTGAGCAGCCACCAATTTATGGTGTAGGGGGTGGGCTATTTATAGCCACTAGGCAACCCGACCTGATATGTCCGAAATGACCCTGGGTCACTAAGGAACTGACATGTGTTCCAACGGTCAGATTTCAAACACACACGACAACTTTACTTGGGCTACAAGCAAAGCTGACTCATCCAGCTCTCGATAAGATTTGCTCTCATTGTCTTCGTCAAGACATAGGATTTGGGTTGAGCATCACTTGACCATTTCGACTTTGTTCACTTGGACCCCACTTAACAAAGACGGTGGTTCCTATGACTCAACAAAGAAGAAAAGGAAACAACGACACGTCTTCAAGGCCCATAGTCTTCACTCAATGTCTTCTCATGTCATAGTCTTCAATATAAATATCTTCACATACCACCTTTTCGTCAATGTCTTCATACATTTTTAGGGGTCATCTCCGGTAGGTAAACCGAATCAATGAGGGACACTACCTGTGTTATCCTGCAATTCTCACAAACACATTAGTCCCTCAACCAAATTTTTCGTCAATACTCCAAAACCAACTAGGGGTGGCACTAGATGCACTTACAATCTCCCCCTTTTTGGTAATTGATGACAAACTGGTTGAAGTTTTCAACGGGGATAAAGTATGTGAAATTGTAAATGATAGGGTATTGTCTTCATAAGTGGCAAAGGCTCCCCCTAAAGATGTGCATATAAGTAATTTGCTTTTGGAATGCAAATGCACATGGTAGGTTGTACTTGTGGAGATCGTCTTCAACTTATGAAGATAATTCATCATGCATGAAATGATATAACTAAGAGAATGACATAAAAATGGACGTCTGTAGAATGATCTAAGTGCAGAAGTTATCATCGCACATGCGGAATTTATCATAGCATCACAGAAAAGCAAATAAGTAGCAGACGACCATCGAGTTTAAGTGTTACAACTCAAAGAACCAAATGTATCAAAAGCGAGAGTTGTAAACACTAGGCAAAATATAAAGCAACCGCCCATATTGACCCGCTTGAAGACTATCAAACTCATATGCTTCTCCCCCTTTTGTCAGTAAGGACCAGAAAGGTTTGCAGACATAGAGCATCTACTCGTTCCCATGAGGAGTAGGTGAAGCAGCAGGGTTGTCGTTGTTGTTTGGCGGCGCAGACGAACTTGGTGCAGTGTTGATGCGTGCAGAAGTAGGGGACGGTGAAGTAGCATTGTCTTCATCATCGATCACTTTGGCATTCACAGTTGCCGCGGAGGAAGAATAGTCAGAGTCTTCAAGGGATGGAGTTCGACGTAGGACAGCATTCCGTGGAGGAGTGGAGTCAAACTTGAA
Organism: Aegilops longissima; assembly: GCA_021605205.1. Taxonomy (NCBI): domain Eukaryota; kingdom Viridiplantae; phylum Streptophyta; class Magnoliopsida; order Poales; family Poaceae; genus Aegilops; species Aegilops longissima. The sequence continues at coordinate 599,445,349 of CM038676.1, read as the reverse complement.
TCTTTCAGTGAAGCCATCGTCTTGAAGATCTGCTTCAAGACCGAAAGCAGCGTCAAACTCTTCCATGATCGCCGATAGGTCTCGTGAGTGACAAAAGCATTCTTGGTGGCAAGATTTCGAATGCGATTGACGTCCACCAAGAGGCTTTGCATCTGTCGCTTGAGCCAGAAGTGATGCTTGTCTTGTTTCTGATGCAGTGCCACAAGAAGTTCTCGGTCATTTAGGACGCGAGAGCGCTTCTTAGGCCTTTGGGCAATTGTGCTCTCAGTAGCTTCTGTTTGCGCACGTTGAGGCATACGAGTGTTCCCAGCCATTGGATAGACACGAGTTACTGCTTGGACTCCTTCCATGGGTTGAGTGAAGCTTTGGTGATCAGCATTTTGAAGACAAAGAGGCTTCTTGGAAGGCTCAGGGTATATGGCTTCAACTGACATATCAACCTCTGGTAGAAAGATCAGATGATTGCGAGCAGAGGGCTGACAGTTGATAGCATAGTGTAGCTTGATGAGGCGCATGACCCATGGAGCATAGAATTTCAGGCCAAAAAGGTCAGAACCAGACGCAGCCAGTTGTCGGATGAAGAATTCTTGTGTATTGAAGCTGATGCCATTGAGGATGTAAAAGACCAATGTCTTCATGGCTCCTTCAAGTTTTGCAGATGATGAATGCCCTTTGATAGGCCATAGAGTTTGCCTGATGATGTGATATATTGTGCGAGACAGATACTCAAGGTCATCAACAAAGAACTCCTTTGGGTATTCAGCGTCAGGTGGCAGAGGCTTCATCATGCTCAACATCTGGCTCATGTTGGGCTCTGGCTTATGGAAGATGCTCTCCAGTGCATTGCGGTGGAGTTGGCAATCAGGTTCGAACAGCTCTCCGAGAGTGGGTAGGACTGTAAGCTCAATGACGTCAAGAGCTTTGGCTTCATGATGAACATTTCCTGTCATCCACTCGAGAACCCATGTCTTTGTATCCCTATAGTAGCCGCGAATGTGGAGGGTAGCATAGAATTGAAGCAAAAGTTCCTCATTCCAATGTTCTTTCTCTGTCACAAAGCTAAGCAGACCTGCATCACGAAAGCAGTCAAGTGCTTCTTCTAAGCATGGCAGTCCAACAATGGCTTCAGTGTCGAGGCGCATATGAGGGAAAATGCGCCCTTGATCATACAGAACGCAGTAGTAATAGCTTCGCTGCTGATAGCTCCAGAAACGATCTGATGATATTCTTGGCCTTGAGTAGGGGTTCTTTGCTATGTCAAAGAAGGTGTTGTGGGCTTTGAAGCCATTTGCATTGAAGGACCATGTAGAGGTGGTAGTACCTGGGAACCTTGGCAGTCTTGGCTTTGGTTTCTGGACCAGAGGCCTGTGCTCAACATGATAATCAAACTGAGGACCAGAGGTATTAGGCGGAGGGACCAGAACGGGCCATTTGACAGTGAACAGCTGACCATAGTTGTATGCTTGCTCAATTGTATGGGGCCTTGGTGGCGGAACAGGAGCAGTGGCAATAACAGAGGCATCAGGCTGCACAACAGATTCTTCAGGAGCAGTTGCATCATTGGCTTCTGGCACATTGGTTGGTGCAAGCTCCACATTTGCTTCAGCCATGACGACGTCGTTGGCTTCATTTGTGTTGGTGGTGGCAGCCTCAAGATTTTCAACCTCCACTTGATGAGCTGGAGGGTCGGGCACTTGCACGTTCACTTCAGGAACAGCTTCTTTAGTAATGGGGGGAGTAGGGACACGTTCTTCTTCTTGGTTGTCATCGGCTGATGCAGTCGGATTGTCTTCAGCAACTTTGGCTTCAGACACGGAGACATTCACAATGGAGTGGCTTCGAAACACTTGACGTGCAACAGATTGGTGGTGCACTTCTCCTTCGAACGCCGAAAGAGGGACTTGAGGCCTTGGTCCTTTGCGAAGCCTGCGGAATGCTGGCGACGCCTTGGGAGATGGAGTTGGCTGGGCCTCAAAGTTAGCCTCTTCTTCTTGCACAGGTGGTGTGACTTGTTGTTGTTAGGGAGTACTCGAGGAGTCTTGTTGTTGTGGGTGATCAGCCCATGATGCATCCTGAGCAATTGGCGTCAGAGGGCGACCAATGCTGATGAGTTCGTTGTTCGTGAGAACAGGCGATGATACCAAGTTGTGTTCGATCTGAGGAAGAACTACATCATCTTCAACATTGTCATTGTGACCAATGTCTTCAGCAGCGGTGGGATCAACTGCTGGAATGTCTTCAGCTTCATGAGCTGTAACGCCCCGGATTCGATGCGCCAGGTGTCCACCATTTATTCGCCGTCCTTGCCATGTCATTTTCTTGCGTGTTGCACTTTGCCATGTCATCATATGCATTTCATATCATGTCATCATGTGCATTTCATTTTGCATACGTGTTCGTCTCATGCATCCGAGCATTTTCCCGTTGTCCGTTTTGCAATCTGGCACTCCTATGTCTCCCGGTGCCCCTTTTGCCTCTTTTCGTGTGCGGGTCTTAAACTTTCTCGGAATGGCCCGAGGTTTGCCAAGCGGCCTTGGTATACCACCGGTAGACCGCCTGTCAAGTTTCGTGCCATTTGGAGGTCGTTTGATACTCCAACGGTTAACCGGGTAACCGCAAAAGCCTCCTTCTCTTTGCAGCCCAACACCCTTCCAAAGTGGCCCAAAACCCAGCAAACTCCCCTCTATGCTCTCCGCCGTTCGATCACGATCGCGTGGCCGAAAACCGCACCTCATTTGGACACTCCTAGCTCCCTCTACCTATATATATGTGGCCTCCCCCAAAAAATCCGCGCAGATCAAACCCTAGCCTCTTCCCCCGCCGCCACCGGACATGTCCGCCCGCCGCCGGACAAAGTCCGCCGCCCGCTCGCCTAATCGGAGGCCGCCACGTGTCGCCTGCCTTCTCTCTCCTCCCAGCGCCATGGCAGCAGCCGGGCTGAGGTCTGGTCGGGCCCGCCCAGTTCACAGAGCGCGCGGCCGCCGCCGCCCGTCCCAGCGTCGGACTCCGCCGCCATGATCGCCGTCTCCGCCTCCCTGCGCTGCCTGGCCGCCACCTCGGCCTCCGCCGCCTTGGCCCGAGGTCCTCGCCTCGCCGGCGTCCTCCGGCGCCGCCGCTGCCCGCCGTCCTCGCGGATCCGGCGAGATCCGCGCCGCTTTGAAATCTGTGCCCAGATCCGCAGGTTGACTTTCCCCTCCCCGGAAATTGACCAAGTCCCGAGTGTTTTCAACATTTTCATGCCATGTTCATTCCATCATATCTCTGCATCTGTAGCTCCGTTTTGGGCGTGTAATATGTCGAATTGTTCGCCTCGACTAGTACATCATTGCATTCCATTGCATCATATTAATTTGAGCTCATCTTGATGCCTGAATCTTCGTTGCAAAAGTGTTATGTGATGTTGATCTGCTGAAACTGTTATAACTTGATGATTTGTCATTTTTGTTGCATTTGATATGTGCATCCTATGAGGTTGATGTCTACATGAGTTTTGAACTATGCCATGCCATCTTTACAGTGGTGCCATCCTTGTATTTGTGTGATTCCTGTAGTGAGTGCATCAAGCTTGTTAAGTAGGGTACTTGCTGTTGCTGTTTTGCTTGTCTGAATCTGCTATATCATGATGCTATGTTAACCTGCTGCTACAAGTCATTCTATGCACAATCTGGAGATGTTCACTAAGGATGTTTTGTTCTACATGTGTTGCTCTATCCATACATGCCCCTTTTTGCAATTATAGCTTGAGTCAATCGAGCTCTACTTGTGCTATAAAATGTTTCCATGCAGGTTGTTTACATGTTATTCAATTTTTCCAAGGTTGTTGTAGTTGATCCGTGTATGCTATGATGTTGTTCTTGCCATGTATAGCTTATATGCCATGTCTTCTTACTGTGAGTTGCCTTGACATGCCATGTATTGCTCTGTGGTGAGTGGTTCAAGCTCACCAACATGCCTACTTATTGTTGTTCCTGCCATGTATGAATCTGTAATATAACTTGTCATGTTTACATGGGTGCCATCATATCTTCTGATCCTTTTTGGCTCATGGTCAGTAAGGGACATTTGTTCTATGCAACTAGTAGATTCATGCCATGCCATTGTTTGCATTGATAAGTTCCTGTAACATGTTGTTACATAGCTCTAAACATTGCAACCTGATGTTATTTCCTGATAAGTCTGAAACTGTTATTATATCCAATCTTGCCATGTCATTTTGAGCATGTTCTAGTGATTTCTGGAGATATCTCAGTGTTCATGTTTTGTCATGCTTTACCTGTACATCATGGCCATGCTTTTTGTTTTCACGTTGAGATGCTGTAGCATAGTGTTTTGGTGCTTGCAATATGCCTAGTTGCTGTTTTGGACAGCTTGTCCTTTAAACTTGTTTCATGTGTATGTGTTGAACCGTTGCTCCGTTTTGAGTGTGCTCTATATGAAACTTGCTTGATTTTGCATGTAGCTTCATATTATCATGTTGCATCCTTTTTTTGAGGTGTTTGCTTGATGTTTGTATGCATTTTGCATCAATGCCATGTTTATCTTGTTTTGCTCATATCTTCTAGGCCGTAGCTCCGAATCTAATGAACTTCATATGTAACTTGACTAGAATTTCGTGTAGATCATCGTGGTGCATCTTAACTTGCTGTTTAACAACTATAACATAAGGTTTATTCAGATCTGGACCAATTTCGAAATTTGCATATGAGGACTTACCGGAATTGTTCTATGTTGTTTCCGGCCTCATTTAAACTTGCTTTGATGTGTTGCTCTTGTTTGCATCATCTCTTGCCATGAGTAGCTTCATGTAGCTTGATCATGCATCATGATTTGATGTGCATCATGTCTTGTCTATGTGTGGTGTGCTTACCTTGTTGTGTGCTTCTTCTCGATAGTTCCCGTTTTCGTTGCGATCGTGAGGATTCGTTCGTCTACGCTTGGTTCGTCTTCGTGGCTTCATCTTCTTCATGGACTCGTTCTTCTTCCTTGCGGGATCTCAGGCAAGATGACCGCTACCCTGGATCTCACTACTATCATTGCTATGCTAGTTGCTTCGTTCTTTCGCTATGCTGCGTTACCTATCACTTGCTGCTCAAGCCTCCCAAGTTGCCATGAACCTCTAACTCGTTGTCACCCTTCCTACCAAACCGTTGTTTGGCTATGTTACCGCTTTGCTCAGCCCCTCTTATAGCGTTGTTAGTTGCAAGTGAAGATGAAGTTTTGTTCCTTGTTGGAACATGGAGATGTTGTTCCTTGTTGGAACCTGTTTACTTGTTGGGATATCACAATATATCTTATTTAATTAATGCATCTATATACTTGGTAAAGGGTGGAAGGCTCGGCCTTATGCCTGGTGTTTTGTTCCACTCTTGCCTCCCTAGTTTCCGTCATATCGGTATTATGTTCCCGGATTTTGCGTCCCTAACGCGGTCGGGTGATTTATGGGACCCCCTTGACAGTTCGCTTTGAATAAGACTCCTCCAAAGAAGGCCCAACCTTGGTTTTACCATTTGCCTCACCACCACCTACTTTTCCCTTGGGAGTCGCTCTCTCAAGGTCATCTTTATTTTAGCCCCCGGCCAATGCTTCTCTAAGTGTTGGCCCGAATCGAGTAGATCGGGGCCCCTCGGGAAACTCAGGGTTTGGTTTTACTCAGAGGATGTCTCATCCGTGTTGCCTCGAGAACGAGATATGTGCAGCTCCTATCGGGATTGTCGGCGATCGGGCGGCTTTGCTGGTCTTGTTTTATTACCGTCGAAATGTCTTGTAGCCGGATTCGAGACTGATCGGGTCTTCCGGGAGAAGGAATATCCTTCGTTGATCGCGAGAGCTTATCATGGGCTGTTGGGACACCCCGCAGGGTTTAAACTTTCGAGAGCCGTGCCGCGGTTATGTGGCAGATGGGAATTTGTTAATATCCGGTTGTAGTAAACTTGAAGCAAACTCTTCTAAAATACACCAACCGTGTGCGTAACCGTGATGGTCTCTTTTCGGGGTTGATCGAGAGGAGAACACGGTTTCTGGGTTATGTATGACGTAAGTAGGAGTTCAGGATCACTTCTTGATCATTGCTAGTTGACGACCGTTCCTTTGATTCTCTTCTCGCTCTCATTTGCGTATGTTAGCCACCATATATGCTTAGTCGCTGCTGCAACCTCACCACTTCACCCCTTCCTTTCCCTTTAAGCTTTGCTAGTCTTGATACCCATGGTAATGGGATTGCTGAGTCCTCGTGGCTCACAGATTACTACACCAACAGTTGCAGGTACAGGTTATGCGATGATCATGACGCGAGAGCGATGTTTGCTTGTTTTGGAGTTCTTCTTCTGCTTCTTCTTCGATCAGGGGATAGGTTCCAGGTCGGCAGCCTGGGCTAGCAGGGTGGATGTCGTTTGAGTTTCTGTTTATGTTTCATCCGTAGTCGGATGTTGATCTTGTATGATGTATTGTTGTATTCATGTGACATTGTACGTATTGGGTGTATCCCCATCTATTATGTAATGTTGATGTAGTGATATCCACCTTGCAAAAGCGTTTCAATATGCGGTTCTATCCTTGGTGGGACCTTCGAGTCTCTTTAGGATAGTATCGCATATTGGGCGTGACAAGTTGGTATCAGAGCCTCGACCGACCCTAGGAGCCCCCTTGATTGATCGTGTAGTTTGGCCGCAGTTGAGTCTAGAAGAAAACTATTTTCGGAGTCTAGTTATATCGGAGAGTAGGAATTCTTTTTACTCCTCAGCCCCTTCGTCGCTCTGGTGAGGAATCTTGACGTAGGTGTTTTGAATTACTCCTCTTCCCGTTCAAATTTTTCTTTAGGATCACGTGGTTAGCTTCGTGAGTTGTCCATCCTCTTTTGTCCGGTGCATTTCTCGTCAAGTCGACTCGACCATCTTCATCTTTGCCAAGTTCAATCCTCAGTTGTTTTCTTTTCCCACCCACCCACCTCTTTTCTTCTCGGAACCGGAGTCCGTAATCGAGTATCCATCCTACTCGTGTGAAGTCTTTGCTTTCTTTCCTCAATGATTTCAACCGGTGTTTTCTCTTCAAGTTATTCGTCGATTGTCCCCTCCAGTTGCCTTTGTTTTCCCGCCCTCCCACCCTATTATTCCCGGAGTTCGAGTTTCTTCTGACCATCAATTCCATTCGTGTGGAGCCTCTTCAGTCTTCCCTCAATTATTTCAACCGGTGAATTCTCATTTTGTACGACATTCTTCATCTCTTTCCTTCTCCGGTGGACTCAATTCAAGTTTTTCGGGTTAATCATATTCTTTTCCTTCGAAGTGTTCTCTTTGCTCGTTCGCCTCTCGCCAGTTTATCATTCCGAGTTCGAAGACATATCGGAGATTCGTCGTGTTCCAATTAATTCGAGGTTGTCACCTCAGCCAAATATTTCAGTTCTTCCAGTGCATCATCTATCTGTTCAACATCCCTTTCCAACGGTGTTCTCTTTTAGTGGGCCCTAACCCACAGGTATTTTCCCAGGATCTTACCTGACTCTTCTAATTATTCCGGAGCTATTCTCTATTTCTTTTCAAGTCTGACGTAAGTATGATTTCATCAGTCACATGCCTTTTCCAAGATCAATTTCAAATCATTTCATTGTTGGCTCAACCTCTTTGCTTTTCATTCTCCCGGAGTATCCCAGTAATTTTGGTGGTGTTTCTCGTCGTCATTTGAAGACCGAAGAAGAGAATTTTCCCTCTAAATCTTGTCCGTTCTACCGAATATTCGTGGTTCTAGCTTCATGCTATCCTCTTGAATTATTCCGTTTGTCAGAGATTCTTTTCTTAACCATCCGGAGTATTTCAGGAGTTGCTTTTCTGTTTTGATCATCCGGAGGCCATCTTTTCGGAATATCTCTCCATTCTAAGTTTTTCAAATTCGTTCTCCAATTATTGCATATTCGTGCCCCTTCGTTCGTCTCAATATTCTTCCGGTGCTTCGTTCAAGTATTCTTCTATCAGTTCGCGATCTCTTTGTTCTCTTGCATTCTAATTCCCTCAAGTATCTCCGTGCTTCTCTAATTCTTCCCGGTGATTATTTCTTTTTCATCAGTCATTTCGAATTCTTACGGTGGTTCGTTCAAGATTCTTTTTCCTTGATTATCACTTTAATTCATTCGTTCTTTCGAATCCTACCGGTGGTTCATGAAGACTTTCTCAAGTTTTGTGCTACCCCCCCTAAGTCCTTTTCAAGAAGAATAAGTAATATGCAAAATCCATTGCTTGTCATCAATTTAATTTGATGAAGGATAAGCATACAATAAATCTTATTCTTATTTCATCCAAGTGATTAATCTTTTTCTTCGGAGTTTGTTCTTGAGGAATAAATTCTACTTCCAAGTGTTTTCATCTTTTCCTTTCCGGAGTTCCAAGTCTTCTCGCGAGTCTCGTCGCGAAGCTCCATCTAAATCACCGCAAGACTTAATCCTTATTCTTTTCATCCTTCAATTGTATCTCATCATCATTTTGTCACCGGAGTTGTTTCATAGTCTATCTGATTCCATGAGCTTTTGATTCTCGTCATTCTCGTCGTTCCTCCCTTCTTCTCAAGTGTTCTTGATTCTTTGCTTCTTCTCTTGAGTTCTTGTTTCACCTCATCCCTTTTTCCCTTCCGTCTCGGTCCTAAGATCTCGGGACGAGATCTCTTGTTAGTGGAGGAGTGTTGTAACGCCCCGGATTCCATGCGCCAGGTGTCCGTCATTTATTCGCCGTCCTTGCCATGTCATTTTCTTGCGTGTTGCACTTTGCCATGTCATCATATGCATTTCATATCATGTCATCATGTGCATTTTATTTTGCATACGTGTTCGTCTCATGCATCCGAGCATTTTCCCCATTGTCCGTTTTGCAATCCAGCACTCCTATGTCTCCCGGCGCCTTTTGCCTCTTTTTCGTAAAGCGGGTGTTAAACTTTCTCGGAATGGCCGAGGTTTGCCAAGCGGCCTTGGTATACCACCGTAGACCGCCTGTCAAGTTTCGTGCCATTTGGAGGTCGTTTGATACTCCAACGGTTAACCGGGTAACCGCAAAAGCCTCCTTCTCTTTGCAGCCCAACACCCTTCCAAAGTGGCCCAAAACCCAGCAAACTCCCCTCTATGCTCTCCGTCGTTCGATCACGATCGCGTGGCCGAAAACCGCACCTCATTTGGACACTCCTAGCTCCCTCTACCTATATATATGTGGCCTTCCCCGAAAAATCCGCGCAGATCAAACCCTAGTCTCTTCCCCCGCCGCCACCGGACATGTCCGCCCGCCGCCGGACAAAGTCCGCCGCCGCGCTCTGCCCAATCGGAGGCCACCACGTGTCGCCTGCCTTCTCTCTCTCTCGCGCCCGGCCATGTCTGCCGAGGTCTGGTCGGGCCCACCCAGCCCGTGCCGCCCGGGCCGCCCGCCGCCTCCGCGCCCGCCGCGTCCGTCTCAAGGCCGGACTCCGCGCCCATGATCGCCGTCTCGCCGTCCGGCGCCGCCGCGCCACCTCGGCCTCCGCCGCCGCTGGGGCCGATGTCCCTCGCCTCGCCGGCGTCCTCCGGCGCCGCCCGCCGCCCGCCGTCCTCGCGGATCCGGCTAGATCCGCGCCGCCTTGAAATCCATGCCTAGATCCGCAGGTTGACTTTCCCCTCCTCGGAAATTGACTAAGTCCCGAGTGTTTTCAACATTTTCATGCCATGTTCATGCCATCATATCTCTGTATCCGTAGCTCCATTTTGGGTGTGTAATCTGTCGAATTGTTCGCCTCGACGAGTACATCATTTCATGCCATTGCATAATATTCATTTGAGCTCATCTTGATGCCTGAATCTTCGTTGCAAAAGTGCTATGTGATGTTGATCTGCTGAAACTGTTATAACTTGATGATTTGTCATTTTTGTTGCATTTGATGTGTGCATCCTATGAGGTTGATGTCTACATGAGTTTTGAACTATGCCATTCCATCTTTACAGTGGTGTCATCCTTGTATTTTTGTGATTCCTGTAGTGAGTGCATCAAGCTTGTTAAGTAGGGTACTTGCTGTTGCTGTTTTGCTTGTCTGAATCTGCTATATCATGATGCTATGTTAACCTGCTGCTACAAGTCATTCTATGCACAATCTGGAGATGTTCACTAAGGATGTTTTGTTCTAAATGTCTTGCTCTATCCATCCATGCCCTTGTTTTCCATTATGGACTGCCATAGCTTGAGTCAATCGAGCTCTACTTGTGCTATAAAATGTTTCCTGGCAGGTTGTTTACATGTTATTCAATTTTTCCAAGGTTGTTGTAGTTGATCCGTGTATGCTATGATGTTGTTCTTGCCATGTATAGCTTCTATGCCATGTCTTCTTACTGTGAGTTGCCTTGACATGCCATGTATTGCTCTGTGGTGAGTGGTTCAAGCTCACCAACATGCCTACTTATTGTTGTTCCTGCCATGTATGAATCTGTAATATAACTTGTCATGTTTACATGGGTGCCATCATATCTTCTGATCCTTTTTGGCTCATGGTCAGTAAGGGACATTTGTTCTATGCAACTAGTAGATTCATGCCATGCCTTTGTTTGCATTGATAAGTTCCTGTAACATGTTGTTACATAGCTCTAAACATTGCAACCTGATGTTATTTCCTGATAAGTCTGAAACTGTTATTATATGCAATCTTGCCATGTCATTTTGAGCATGTTCTAGTGATTTCTGGAGATATCTCAGTGTTCATGTTTTGTCATGCTTTACCTGTACATCATGGCCATGCCTTTTGGTTTCAAGTTGAGATGCTGTAGCATAGTGTTTTGGTGATTGCAATATGCCTAGTTGCTGTTTTGGACAGCTTGTCCTTTAAACTTGTTTCATGTGTATGTGTTGAACCGTTGCTCCATTTTGAGTGTGCTCTATATGAAACTTGCTTGATTTTGCATGTAGCTTCATATTATCATGTTGCATCCTTGTGTTTGAGGTGTTTGCTTGATGTTTGTATGCATTTTGCATCAATGCCATGTTTATCTTGTTTTGCTCATATCTTCTAGGCCGTAGCTCCGAATCTAATGAACTTCATATGTAACTTGACCAGAATTTCGTGTAGATCATCGTGGTGCATCTTAACTTGCTGTTTAACAACTTGAACATAAGGTTTATTCAGATCTGGACCAATTTCGAAATTTGCATATGAGGACTTACCGGAATTGTTCTATGTTGTTTCCGGCCTCATTTAAACTTGCTTTGATGTGTTGCTCTTGTTTGCATCATCTCTTGCCATGAGTAGCTTCATGTAGCTTGATCATGCATCATGCTTTGATGTGCATCATGTCTTGTCTATGTGTGGTGTGCTTACCTTGTTGTGTGCTTCTTCTCGATAGTTCCCGTTTTCGTTGCGATCGTGAGGATTCGTTCGTCTACGCTTGGTTCGTCTTCGTGGCTGCATCTTCTTCATGGACTCGTTCTTCTTCCTTGCGGGATCTCAGGCAAGATGACCGCTACCCTGGATCTCACTACTATCATTGCTATGCTAGTTGCTTCGTTCTTTCGCTATGCTGCGTTACCTATCACTTGCTGCTCAAGCCTCCCAAGTTGCCATGAACCTCTAACTCGTTGTCACCCTTCCTACCAAACCGTTGTTTGGCTATGTTACCGCTTTGCTCAGCCCCCCTTATAGCATTGTTAGTTGCAGGTGAAGATGAAGTTTTGTTCCTTGTTGGAACATGGAGGTGTTGTTCCTTGTTGGAACCTGTTTACTTGTTGGGATATCACAATATACCTTATTTAATTAATGCATCTATATACTTGGTAAAGGGTGGAAGGCTCGGCCTTATGCCTGGTGTTTTGTTCCACTCTTGCCTCCCTAGTTTCCGTCATATCGGTATTATGTTCCCGGATTTTGCGTCCCTAACGCGGTCGGGTGATTTATGGGACCCCCTTGACAGTTCGCTTTGAATAAGACTCCTCCAGCAAGGCCCAACCTTGGTTTTACCATTTGCCTCACCACCACCTACTTTTCCCTTGGGAGTCGCTCTCTCGAGGGTCATCTTTATTTTAGCCCCCCGGCCAATGCTTCTCTAAGTGTTGGCCCGAACCGAGTAGATCTGGGGCCCCTCGGGAAACTCGGGTTTGGTTTTACTCAGAGGATGTCTCATCCGTGTTGCCTCGAGAATGAGATATGTGCAGCTCCTATCGGGATTGTCGGCGCATCGGGCGGCTTTGCTGGTCTTGTTTTATTACTGTCGAAATGTCTTGTAGCCGGGATTCCGAGACTGATCGGGTCTTCCCGGGGAGAAGGAATATCCTTCTTTGATCGCGAGAGCTTATCATGGGCTAAGTTGGGACACTCGTGCAGGGTTTAAACTTTCGAGAGCCGTGCCCGCGGTTATGTGGCAGATGGGAATTTGTTAATATCCAATTGTAGTAAACTTGAGGCAAACTCTTCTAAAATACACCAACCGTGTGCGTAACCGTGATGGTCTCTTTTCGGGGTTGATCGAGAGGAGAACACGGTTTCTGGGTTATGTATGACGTAAGTAGGAGTTCAGGATCACTTCTTGATCATTGCTAGTTGACGACTGTTCCTTTGCTTCTCTTCTCGCTCTCATTTGCGTATGTTAGCCACCATATATGCTTAGTCGCTGCTGCAACCTCACCACTTCACCCCTTCCTTTCCCTTTAAGCTTTGCTAGTCTTGATACCCATGGTAATGGGATTTCTGAGTCCTCGTGGCTCACAGATTACTACACCAACAGTTGTAGGTACAGGTTATGCGATGATTATGACGCGAGAGCGATGTTTGCTTGTTTTGGAGTTCTTCTTCCGCTTCTTCTTCGATCGGGGATAGGTTCCGGTCGGCAGCTGGGCTAGCAGTGGTGGATGTCGTTTGAGTTTGTTTATGTTTCATCCAGAGCGGATGTTGATCTTGTATGATGTATTGTTGTATTCATGTGACATTGTACGTATTGGGTGTATCCCCATCTATTATGTAATGTTGATGTAATGATATCCACCTTGCAAAAGCGTTTCAATATGCGGTTCTATCCTTGGTGGGACCTTCGAGTCTCTTTAGGATAGTATCGCATATTGGGCGTGACATGAGCCTCTGTGGAAGCAGGCTCATGAACTATCATCCGTCGTTCTTGGTGTTCAGATGCAGGGCGAACCATTGAGATAGGTTCAACAACTAAGGGCTCTGTGGGAGCAGCCCGATTCTTCTTGGTTTTGCGCTTCTTCTTGGAGGGAGCAACATCAGAGGCTTCAGGATTTTTCCTTTTTCTGGCTTCAGCCTCGGCAGTCCTCGTCTTCTTCAGTTCTGAAGCGGTTGACCTGACCTTTGGCTTCGAGCCAGTCATGCTGCTTGGGAAGACTATGCGAGGTTCTTCCTGCCTTGAAGGTACAGATTGGGCAGTTGATGGCTTCTTCTGCTTTGCAGCCATTCTGGGGTCAATACCAGGACGACCAAGAGCCTTGCGCTTCTCAGCCTCATTGTAGGCTTGCACACACTTGTCAGCCAGACTCTTCATGCGCTCACGAGAGCCTTTAGCTTCTTCGTGCTTCTTGAGAAAGGCTTCTTTGAGCTCGTGCAGCATGATCTTGAAGTTTTTGACATCTTGCACGCTGAGCTCTGCCACATGCTTCTTGAACTGAGCTTTCTCATAGTCGACCTTGTGCTTCAGTTCAACGATGCGCTGAGCAAGAGCTAGCTCAGAAGCAATGGCGCCATTGAAGGAGACGCTGAGGCCAATGGGAAGTTGCAGATCTTCAAAGCTGAGATTTGGGGTGTCAAACCACTCATCAATGAAGTTATGGATGATTGCCATATCAAAGAGAGGCAAATCATTGAAGATCTCTGCTTCTTCCTTGCTCTTGATCAGTTGCTCAAGAGCATCATCTGCAAGATCTTCATCGCTGGATAGATCAATGTGCTCTTCTCGCAGAATGGCAGCAGGAGTCAATGTCTGATCAGTATTTTTGACGATTTTATTTTTCTTCTCCGCCTTCTTGGAGATACGTGATAGATCTTCGATCGCTCACCGCCTTCGTGGAGGTGCATGGCTGCTGGCTTCGCACGTGAAGCTTTTGGAGGAGCAGCTGATCTTGAAGCCTTAGCCTTCTTTGGCTTCTTCGGCTCTGGAGTAGGAGTTGGGGCTTCATCAGTGTCAGTATCATCATCAGAATGATCCACTTTGGCACCTTGGACTGAGATGTGAGTGATGAGGCCATCAAGGTTGTAGAACGGATCGATGACATTGGGTTCTGCATCACGTGAGCCGTCTGCACGGGGAGCAGAGGGACTAGGGTTGAGGTCTAATCCCAATGACTTCTTGTTTTCCTTGGCCGATGCCTTTGCGTGCTGGAAGTTGCGCTTGAAGAGGTTATCGTCACGACACCAGAGCAATGATGATGGGTCGGCATTTTCAGGCTGAGGTCCACGGACCATACAAGGATAGAAACCCTGTGCAATAGCTTCAGCTCTGTTCTTGGATGGAAGGCCTCGAAAGAGAATATCACCCCAAGGACTTTTGATAGCATTCTTCTCGGCGTATTCCTGGGTCATGAACTTGTATTTGAACCATTGTTCAGCCCAATATTGTCGAATCCATTGGATTCGTGTCTTGCGCTGATTATAATTCTCTTCAGGATCTGTCTTGTAAAGCTCTGAGAGGTCATCAGGAAAATCTCTTGATGTTCCCCCACGATGCTGTCTGCCACCCTTCCTTATTGATTTCTCTGCAGCCATGAACTTCAAACTGAATGGCTTCAACACATTCAAAGGCTTCAAAGGCTTTCGCTTGCTGGACAAACAGGAACTGGCTTTGGGAGAGTTAATGTGATGCTGTAAGAGTTCTGCAAACGAATGCAGACTATGAGAACCAAGGGATTCTCCCACGGACATGTACCTGTGACAGCATTAAAGATGCGAGGGAAGGGGAAGAGGTCATATGCATTCTCAGAAGATTTTGAAGATAAATCAGTTTGAAGACATTAACCTCATGATGCGAAGACATTCACTTATGTGTTGAGAGTTGGTTCCAGATTTGTACAAATCCGTGAATAAGTACAAGTGAGGAATCTAACTAGATATGAAGCTTAAGTGAATATACTAGGCAGTATGAGATGCAGACAGAATAGATCTAACATTGTATAGGTAGAAACCAATTTTAGTGAATAGGATGAATCTTTGAGGATCAAAAAGATGGTAAAAATAGAGCTGTATTTACCACACGAAGAACTGCTAGATGGGATGAGTAGGAGACCGAGCAGTTCAATCCACCGTGCCCTAACTTGGCGATGAAGGACACCTACGGCGGCGGCGGAGAGGACGATGTCTGCGGCCGGCGTGAGGACGGCGTCGGAGAAGTCGCGGCAGCTAAGCGCTTCGTCGCCGGCGTCGTCGAGAGCTAGCGGTGGCGCTAGGGTTTTGACGAGGTGGAGAGGTGGAAGAAGGTTTTCTTTACCGCAGGGGATGTGTATTTATAAGGAAGTGTGCGGCACTGCAAATTACTCAGGTGCCCCTGGCGGTTCACATCTGAGGGGCACGTGGCAAGCATGCAACATACTCAGAGTTGTCCCACGTTCCCACGCCCGCCAGGTTTGTCGGATGGTCGTTCCGGCTTCTCCGGATTTCAAACAATAAGGATGAATCATTTAAAACAGACTTAATGTTTGTCTCTGTGTCTTCTGCTGACAAGGACGCAGGGAAGACATTCGACAGTTTCAATAGAATGCATATGATTTGGACAGATAGAGTTTGAGATAGAAAGCATAGACAGATTAGGGTCCGATCACATTCACTTAGTTCAAAAGATTCAACTAGGAAGACATAGCTATAAGTGAATGTCAGAGAGGACAAAACACTAGTATATATATCAGAAAGCAATCAAATCAACATAGTGAAGAAAATCATGAAGATAAGTTGAAATTTGAAGACAAACCAAATGTGAAGACATAGCAAAAATAACGCCATGAGTGAAACACTTCAAACAGAGAAATTTGGTGGTGGCGTTACCCACCAGATAGGAAGTATTAGACCTGACACGGCGCACAATTATCGTGGCGCTCCAAGTCAAATTCCACGTTAATGTATTCACACTCAGAATGTAAGTCTTCATTGAGTGAAGATATATTTTACTTCGTGTGTTGCACATCTAAGTCATCAACATGCATAAGTGTTAGGATGTGTGCCTGATCACAGGACATTTGAGGATTCCAAGATATTTAGCTCACACCGTAACTTGCAAAACCTTTTCTCATCCAAGGGCTTTGTGAAGATATCTGCCAGTTGCTCTTCAGTGTTGACGTGAATGATGTCAATATCTTTCTTCATGACATGATCTTTGAGAAAGTGATGACGAATTTCAATGTGCTTTGTCTTCGAGTGCTGGACTGGATTGTTGGCAATCTTGATGGCGCTTTCGTTGTCGCAGAAGAGAGGTACTTGTTTCAGATTGATGTCGTAGTCCTTGAGAGTTTGCTTCATCCATAGAAGCTGAGCGCAGCAAGATCCAGCAGTAATGTATTCAGATTCAGCAGTTGAGAGTGATACGTTCGCTTCTTTGAAGACCAATGACAAGTGATCATGCCAGAAAGTGACATGTGCCTGATGTAGACTTGCGATCCACCTTGTCACCAGCATAATCAGCATCCGAGAATCCAACCAGATCAAATTCGAGCCCTTTGGATACCATAATCCGAGTGTTGGGGTGTGAGCCAAATATCAAGAATTCGCTTCACGCTAAGTGATGCGATTCCTTTGGTGCCGCTTGGAATCGAGCACACATGCAAACACTAAGCATAATATCTGGCCTAGATGCACATAGGTAAAGTAAGGAACCAATCATGGAGCGGTATACCTTTTGATCAAATTCTTTACCATTGTCGTCGGGACCCGGATGATGTTTGGTCGGCATTGGCGTCGTGTAACCTTTGCAATCTTGCATTCCAAACTTCTTCGACAATCTTTGAGGTATTTTTCTTGAGATATGAAGATGCCATTCCTTTGTCGATTTAATTTGAAGACCAAGGAAGAACTTCAGCTCACCCATCATGGACATCCGATATTGCTCTTGCATCATGTATCCAAACTCATCACTATACTTCGGTTGGTGCAGCCAAGATAATGTCATCCACATATATTTGGCACACAAACAGTTCACCATCATATGTCTTCGTGAAGAGTGTGGGATCGAGGAATCCAGGTTTGAAGCCTTTGCTCTTCGTGAAGTCTTTGATCGTATCATACCAAGCGAGGAGCTTGTTTGAGGCCATCTGATGCTTTGTTTAGCTTGTACACCATATCTGGATGTTTTGGATCTTCAAAGCCAGGTGGTTGAGCGACGTATACTTCTTCTTCAATCTTGCCGTTGAGAAATGCACTCTTCACATCCATTTGATATAGCAAGATGTTGTGGTGGTTAGCATAGGCTAGCAGTATGCGAATAGCTTCAAGCCTAGCCACAGGAGCAAAAGTTTCATCAAAGTCAATTCCTTCAACTTGAGTATATCCTTGAGCCACAAGACGTGCTTTGTTTCTGACGACTTGACCATGCTCATCTTGCTTGTTTCGATATATCCATTTTGTGCCAATAATGTTATGCTTGCGAGGGTCAGGACGCTTGACAAGTTCCCAAACATTGTTCATCTTGAACTGTTGAAGTTCTTCTTGCATAGCTTGTATCCATTCAGGTTCCATAAAGGCTTCAGCCACTTTCTTGGGTTCTGATATTGACACAAAAGAAAAGTGCCCACAGAAATTTGCTAACTGTGTTGCTCTTGAGCGAGTAAGTGGACCAGGTGCATTGATGCTATCAATTATCTTCTCAATTTGTACTTCATTTGCAACTCAAGGATGAACTGGACGAAGACTTTGCTCTTGCTGATCATTGTCATCATTGGGAGGATTGTCTTCAGTCTGAGCATTGTCTTCAGGTTGGTTAGGTGCAGAAATGATAAGTTCCTCTTCAGGCTGTGCTTCAGAAGGCATGACTTCACCAGTTCCCATCAGCTTGATAGATTCGCTGGGTGGAGCTTCGTCTAGTGTACTTGGCAGGAGCTCTCTTTGTGAACCATTGGTTTCATCAAACCGCACGTCCACAGTTTCGACGATTTTGTAGAGATAGAGGTTGAAGACTCTGTAAGAGTGCGAGTCCTTCCCGTAACCAAGCATGAAGCCTTCGTGAGCTTTAGGTGCAAATTTTGACTTGTGATGGGGATCCTTGATCCAGCACCTAGCTCCAAATACTCTGAAGTAGCTGACATTTGGCTTCTTGCTAGTAAGGAGCTCATAGGATGTTTTGTTCGAAGCTTATGGATGTAAACACGGTTGATGACGTGACATGTCAGTATCAATAGCTTCAGCCGTAACTTTCTTGGTGTCTTGTACTCGCCGAGCATTGTTGGAGCCATCTCAATGAGGGTTCTGTTCTTGCGCTCTACGATGCCATTTTGCTGAGGTGTGTATGGAGCAGAGAACTCATGAGTGATTCCCATTGTATCCAGATAAAGATCAAGTCCGGTGTTCTTGAACTCAGTGCCGTTGTCACTTCTGATATGCTTGATCTTGACGCCATAATTTTTCATGGCTCGATTGGCGAAACGTCTGAAGACATCTTGCACTTCAGTCTTGTAGATAATTATGTGCACCCATGTATATCTTGAGTAGTCATCAACAATGACGAAACCATAGAGACAAGCAGTTGTTGTGAGGGTAGAGTAGTGAGTAGGGCCAAATAAGTCCATGTGTAACAGCTCGAATGGTTGAGATGTCATCATGATTGTTTTCGAGGGGTGCTTTTCCCTAGTCATCTTTCCAGCTTCGCAGGCACCACACAAATGATCCTTCTTGAACTTGACACCCTCGATGCCTATGACATGCTTCTTCTTGGAGAGTGTGTGTAAGTTCCTCATGCCAAGATGCCCCACCTCCGATGCCGAGCTAGCATTCAAGCTTTTGCAAGAAGACATACGGCAAGCTGTGGACCTGCCGAGAAATCTACCATGTATAGATCATCTTTCCGATACCCTTCAAAGACTAGAGACTTGTCGATTCCATTAGTACAAGGCAACGATATTTTCCGAATAGCACAATCATGTTCAAGTCACAAAGCATCGAGATGACATTGTTGAAATCAAGGGATTCAACAAGCATCACTTTATCCATGTGTTGATCCTTTGAGATTGCAACTCTACCTAGACCCAATACCTTGCTTTTACCAAAGGTCAACAAATGTGATGTGACTCTTGTCCGATGGACGTAAGGTTGAGTCTATGAGAAGACTTGATCACCAATCATATGATTAGTGCATCCGCTGTCCATAATCCATTCTCAAGCATGAGGTGTCATACCCTACAAGATGCAGTTAGGGGATAGGCTTCACCAAGAGTATTGTGAAGCATAAACATTTTACGGGCAAGAGGATTATTGAAGCTCAGATCAAGATTAGGACTGATAGGATGAATGGCAAACAATTCAGGAACAATATATATAGTGAGACCATTTGGGCATTTGATATTGCGCCCTACAAGATGTTTTAGGTCCCCAGCAATAGCATCAGACGCCTTTGATTTTCGGCTGGAGACCCTTCCCTGCAAAAGAAAGTTAATTCTTCTTAACCACCCACATATTCAGGGGTGGCTTAGAAGCAATGAGTCTAACTGCAGCATCTGAGAACTTCGGCTTTGGAGCCCTAGCAAATAGCCTTGCAGGAGATGAATGATACTCACATGAATAAGCAGAAAAGTTCTTAGTTCTATGAACATAGCAGTTTGAAGACACACGCTCATATTCACAAGTTTGAGTACGATTTCCCTGCAAAACATTGGTGTTAGGGTGACTCGGGTGTGTCCTCTGTCTGTTTGAAGCCTTTGGACCATATGACGCCTTAGGTGTGGGGTTTGTCTTCATCCCAGGTGGTGTCATGATCCCATTCACTGGAAGATTCTCAAAACGACTTTTGGGAACCCAGATCTTCTTCATAGGTGGTCCATTCCTGCAGTTAGTACCAATATACCTGGCAAACACTTCACCATTTTGATTCTTGAACAACTTATAGTTTGCATCAAGGGATTCATCAATGATAATAGGATTAGCACAGGTAAAGCCAGATAAGGTGGATGGATCCACTGAAGGTCCCTTTGCAGCAACCCATGTGGTTTTGGGATACTGCTCAGGCTTCCAGTAGGAACCATCAACATTCATTTTCCTCTCGAACCCAACACCCTCTTTCCTAGGGTTTCGGTTCAGAATCTGCTTTTTGAGGACATCGCAAAGTGTCTGATGTCCTTTCAGACTTTTATACATCCCTGTTTCAAGCAATGTCTTCAACCTAGCATTTTCATCAGCAATAGTAGTGGTATCCTCCGCAGAGGGGTTAGTTACCACATCAGTAGTTGAAGACAATGCAACAGTAGCAGCAGTGGAACATTCAGCAACAGAGGTAGCGTTATCACGCTCAAGGCATTTTAGACATGGTGGTTTAAATCCATCCTGAGCGGGACTGATCTATTGAGCGTGAAGTGACTCATTCTCTTTTTGAAGATCTTCATGAGCCGCTCTCAATTTCTCAAGCTCTTGCTTTCTTTGAAGATAATCATAGGAGAGCTTTTCATGAGTGGTTGAGAGCGTTTCATGAAGAATTTCAAGTTCTTGGTACTTAGCATGAATGTCTTCAACTAAGGACTGTGAACGTGTCATTTCCGTGTCCAACAGGTCATCGCTTTTGTCTAACAGTTTTTGAGTATGTTCCATAGCTTTTTGTTGTTCGGTTGCAATTTTAGCAAGTGTTTTGTAGCTGGGCTTGGATTCACAATCAGAGTCATCTTCACTTGATGTTTGAAAGTAAGCATCACGTGATTTTACCTTGGCACCACGTGCCATGAAGCAGTAGGTGGGAGCAGGGTCGTCCTTGTCATCAGCTTCAGCGTTGGTGCGGAAGTCATTGTCTTCAGTGTTGAAGATGGACTTGGCAACATAGGATGTGGCTAGAGCCAGACTTGCAACGCCAGGGTCGGACTCCTCTTCAGACTCCACCTCCGCCTCCTCAGAAGCAGACTCCTCCTCTGAATCCATTTCCTTGCCAACAAAAGCACGAGCCTTGCCAGATGAGCTCTTCTTATGAGATGAAGACTTTGATGAGGACTTGGAAGAAGACTTTGAAGATTTCTTCTGCTTCTTGTCATCAGAATCATATTACTTGCTCTTCTTCTTCTTCTTCTCATAGTCCCACTGTGGACACTCAGAGATATAGTGTCCAGGTTTCTTGCACTTGTGACATGTTCTCTTCTTGTAGTCATGAGTGGAAGCTTCATCATTTCTTGTGCTAGATCGTGAAGACTTTCTCAAGCCCTTCTTCTTAGTGAACTTCGAACTTCTTCACAAGCATAGCAAGTTCCTTTCCAATGTCTTCAGGATCATCAGAACTGCAGTCAGATTCTTCTTCAGATGAGGAAACAACTTGTGTCTTCAAAGCGTGAGTTCGGCCATAGTTGGGACCATAGATATCTCTTTTCTCAGAAAGCTGGAACTCATGTGTGTTGAGCCTCTCAAGTATATCAGACGGATCGAGTGCCTTGAAGTCAGGGCGTTCTTGTATCATGAGGGCAAGGGTGTCAAAGGAGCTGTCAAGTGATCTCAGTAGTGTCTTGATTATTTCATGCTTGGTAATCTCAGTGGCGCTGAGAGCATGAAGCTCATTTGTGATGTCGGTGAGGCGATCAAACGTGAGCTGGACATTTTCATTGTCGTTTCTCTTGAAGCGGTTCAAGAGGTTGCGAAGAACACTGATCCTTTGATCTCTCTGGGTTGAGACGCCTTCGTTGACCTTGGATAGCCAGTCCCAGACTAGCTTCGACGTTTCCAAAGCACTCACACGGCCATACCGTCCTTTGGTCAGATGGCCATAGATTATGTTCTTGGCGGTAGAGTCCAGTTGAATGAACTTCTTGATATCAGCAGGGGTGACACCTTCACCAGTTTTGGGAACGCCGTTCTTGACGACATACCAGAGGTCGACATCAATGGCTTCAAGATGCATGCGCATCTTATTCTTCCAGTAGGTATATTCAGTTCCATCGAACACGCGGCAAGCAGCGGAGACTTTGATTATCCCTGCAGTCGACATTGCTAAAACTCCAGGTGGTTAAACCGAATCACACAAAACAAGGGAGTACCTTGCTATGATACCAATTGAAAGTGCTAGTTATCGACTAGAGGAGGGGTGAATAGGCGATTTTTATGAAAGTCTTGAAAACATGGAAGTTTCAAAGACAAACAATAGAAATGACCTAATTGATATGCAGCGGAGATAAACTACAACAAGCAAACCATAGTCAAGTATGCAGTAATGTGAAAGTAAAAAGACTAATAGCAGCTTAGTAGTAAGGATCAGGATGGAAGATAGTATGAAGCCAGCCAACGATAGTAGTCAAGCAATGAAGTCAAACAGGTACGACAAATAGGCAGTGACTTCATGAAGACAAACTCAAGTAAAGGGAGGGAGAGGATAGAACCAGTCACTTGTTGAAGACACAGATTTGTTGGACTAGTTCCATTCTTTGTGACAACTGTGACGTCTCGGTTAGGGAGGCTGAGATTCAACTCGTAAGACCGCGTCTTCACCTTATTCCCTTGAGCTAAGGACACACAGTCCTCGCCCAATCACTCTGGTAAGTCTTCAAGGTAGACTTCCAAACCTTCTGACTTCTTTCACCGGCGATCCGAATGACTCTTGGATGCTCGAACGCGACGCCTAACCGGTGGAGGATTCACAGTCCTCAAGTGTAATAAGTCTTCAGGTCACGCAGACAGAAAGACTTCAGTGATGCCTAACACTCTTTGGCTCTGGGTGTTTGGGCTTTGTCCTCGCAAGGATTTCTCTCTCTCAAAGGCTTCGAGGTGGGTTGCTCTCAAACGACAAAAGCCGTGCACTAACTCTGAGCAGCCACCAATTTATGGTGTAGGGGGTGGGCTATTTATAGCCACTAGGCAACCCGACCTGATATGTCCGAAATGACCCTGGGTCACTAAGGAACTGACACGTGTTCCAACGGTCAGATTTCAAACACACACAGCAACTTTACTTGGGCTACAAGCAAAGCTGACTCATCCATCTCTGGATAAGATTTTCTCTCATTGTCTTCGCTCGAAGACATAGGATTTGGGTTGAGCATCACTTCAATCATTCTGACTTTGTTCACTTGGACCCCACTTAACAGTAGTGGTGGTTCCTATGACTCAACAAAGAAGAAAAAGGAAACAACGTAACGACACAGTCTTCGCGCTCCATAGTCTTCACTCAATGTCTTCTCATGTCATAGTCTTCAATATAAATATCTTCACATACCACCATTGTCGTCAATGTCTTCATACATTTTTAGGGGTCATCTCCGGTAGGTAAACCGAATCAATGAGGGACACTACCTGTGTTATCCTGCGATTCTCACAAACACATTAGTCCCTCAAACAAATTTGTCGTCAATACTCCAAAACCAACTAGGGGTGGCACTAGATGCACTTACAACTTCACACGGATGAGCTGTTTGCGATTAGCCACAACAAACAGAAACAGTTAGATAGATCAATGTGTGTGCGCTAGACGGGCACACACATTCGAATTAAAAGAAGCGTGCGCGATGGTAATAACGAGCGCGCACGGTTGTTGGAGCAAGTCGTGTGCTGACATTGCTTATTGCGGTGCACCCTATGGTGCAAACGCCATGTACACGGCCGAGAAGGCATGCCCACGTTACGCCTTCCGGGAATAGTGCCACACTTATAACCGTCAATAAATTTTGAGCATGCGTCCTGTCACATTCCAAATTGCAAACATGTTCACACCGATAAAAACCTAAATGGTTTCCCACTTCGGAGCGTATTAGTACTCAGTTATAAATACTACTACTCCAAGATGACTGCACATTCCTCCTCAACTCCTCATCCACGAAAACAAACAAGTCATTTATAATCGTTCCCTTGCGTCTGCCATGGCCAGCGTGAGTTCTGGGTCGAGAGATTGCCACCAGGGAGATGTGAGCATGGAAGCGGAAGCACGAGAGATGTCCCGCCTCGTCGCGAATGGAGCTGGCATGTCCTGCCGCGCGGCCGTAGCAGCACAGAGGTCCTGCCACGCCGCCGAAGCAACATAGAGGTCCCACCACACCGTCGATGCAGCAGACTGGTCCGGCTGCACCGCGGAAGCAAAAGAGATGTCCCGCCGCACCGCGAATGCAGCAGAGATGTCCTCCGGCGCCACGGCGGCCTGGGAGAATGTCTCGCGGGGAGGCGAGGACTCTTATAGGAGCATGCATGCGATCGTCCATAGCCAGATGGATCAGATCTCCGGCTGGGCGAGGTTGCAAGACGACATGAAAGCCTCTTTTGAAAAGGCTACCGGCGTCATCCAGCAACTAAATGAGAGCAATGCGAAGCTCTTTGGCGAGCGCGACGTGCTGAGATGAAGATCGTCAGAAGTGTGGAGCAGCAGGAGGAGACCACTGCCTTGTTGAAGAGGACAGGCGACATCATCAAGAAACTTATGGAAGAGAATGCCATGCTGCGCATCAAGCGCAGAAAGCTGGTGGAGGAATCCGTGGTTGCTCTCAAGCAGCATCTTGAGGACAAGAAATAGCTCATCGCCGCTTGCCACGGAGACTAGTTCCCGCGGCCTGCAGCTACGCATCAAGAAAGTAGAGATCAGCGGGCCAGATCGTTGTCTTCCTTCTTCTTTTGCCCTTGTGTATTTCGGGCATTGCCGCATGTGGTTTTTTTAATTATGTTCCTAAATATGTAAGAAAATTATTATTCACTGTCATCGTCCTTATATTCATCATGCTTGCTATAAGTCACAGTCGATGCTATATAGGTCCGTCAGATCTTACATCAAGATCCGTGCAAAACTTTCTTTTTAGATTTTCATTTTTCTCTCTTAAATCTCAGTCCAGTGAGACATATAGCCACACCATAAAACAGGGGCTCGGGCGCCATTAATGGAGACATTGGGAGGGAGGTGAGCAGCGGGTAGAGGTCAAAGGGCTCTCCTCCTGATGAGCACGCGCAAGGGTGTGATCGCACGCCTCCCGTACTCAAATAGCTACCACACACGGCACCTCCTAGCCAAAAAAAGGGGACGTGTGGTGGCATGTAATTGGTAAGTAGAACGCCCACGGTTTCAATAATACTTGTGTTTCTGGTTTGTAACGTGATAGCACTTGTTCCAAAATGACTTTGTTGATTGTAAACGTGTGCGCCATCGCAAATCAGATAGAAAAATTACCACAGCATGTTGGTGCCATGTCGTGACACCATGCCAAGTTTCATGATTTTCAGGCGTGTTTTGGATTTACAGGAATTAAAAAACCAAGTTTCTCAATCTTTCCGGTCGAGCCACGACGCCCAGATGTTTGAATTTAATTCCCATTTCTTGCATGGGACCTAGAAATTCACCCAAGGACACACATGTGATTTTTCAACCAACTTTGGTGCACTAGAGCATGTGCTTGTAGTTCAAATTTGAACTATGCATATTAAATGCCCAGAAACTCAACTAATGTATAAAAAAGGCCAAACAAACCCGGAATAATTCCAAAATTTAGCACGATACTTCTATTTGGTCTAATATGACTGTGTAAAAAAATTAAGGCGGGAGAAGGCAGTGTACATATGTCATTTCGCACACGGAGGTGACACGTTTCCTCTCGGAATCACGAGCCTTCTTGAGGGAAGCTCCGGTTTGTAAGAAGCTTACACCAAAGCTTGTCCCAATTCGGCCAAAAAAATTACCCCAGCATGTTGGTGCCATGTCATGACACCATGCCAAGTTTCATGATTTTGAAGCGTGTTTTGGATTTATAGGAATTAAGAACCAAGTTTCTCAATCTTTATGGCCGAGTCACGACACCCACATGTTTGAATTTCATTCTCATTTCTTGCATGGGACCTAGAAATTCACCCAAGGACACACATGTGATTTTTGAACCAACTTTAGTGCACTGGAGCATGTGCTTGTAGTTCAAATTTGAATTATGCACATTAAATGCCCATAAACTCAATTAATGTACAAAAAAGGCCAAACGAACCCGGAATAATTACAAAATTTAGCATGATACTTCTATTTGGTCTAATCTGCCTATGTAAAAAAAATTAAGGTGGGAGAAGGCACTGTACGTATGTCGTTTCGCACACGAAGGTGACACGTTCCCTCTCGGAACCACGAGCCTTCTTGAGGGAAGCTCTGGTTTGCAAGAAGCTTACACCAAATCTTGTCCCAATTCGGCCAAAAAATTTACCGCAGCATGTTGGGGCCATGTCATGACACCATGCCAAGTTTAATGATTTCAGACTCGTTTTGGATTTATAGGAATTAAAAACCAAGTTTCTCAATCTTTCTGACCGAGCCACGACGCCCAAATGTTTGAATTTCATTCTCATTTCTTGCATGGGACCTATAAATTCACCTAAAGACACACATGTGATTTTTCAACCAACTTTATTGCACGGGAGCATGTGTTTGTAGTTCAAATTTGAATTATGCACATTAAATACCAGAAACTCAATTAATGTATAAAAAGTTCAAAGGAACCCCGAATAATTCCAAGTTTAAACACGATACTTCTATTTGGTCTAATCTGCCTGTGTAAAAAAATTAAGGCGGGAGAAGGCAGTGTACGTATGTCGTTTCGCACACGGAGGTGACACGTCCCCTCTCGGAACCACGAGCCTTCTTGAGGTAAGCTTCGGTTTGCAAGAAGCTTACACCAAAGATTGTCCCAATTCGGCCAAAAAAATTACCGCAGCATGTTGGTGCCATGTCATGACACCATGCCAAGTTTCATGTAACATCCCAAATTTTCAATTTGGAATGTTATACATAGGTCATTCATGCATATCATATTTTATCGCATTTCGTTTCGTGAATCCTCGAAATTCTAAGCAACTCAAGGACCCACGGAGAGAGTTGGGAATTTCGTTATTTTCATATTTGAGTATTTCACAAATTTTGAAAAAAAAGAGGTTCATTTGGTTTTAATTATTTTTCCTCTTCTAAAATATTTCATATTAAAAATATATGAGAGGAGATAATATGACTCCTCCAAAACAAATGAAAAATTCGAGGAAAAAGATTAAAATCAAATAATTAATTTTATTTGAATTTTATTGCAATTTTATTTGAATTAGAAAAATTTGCATATTTTAAAATTGCATTTTAGGGCCAAGAAAATGTTCATCCTGTTCTAAATATTTTATATATACGGTGAAAATTTGTTTTGGTTTTTTTTAGATTTATATTTTATTTTCTAGGATTTTTCCGTGAATTCATTTTAAAACTTCGATTCGATCGGGCTGGCTGCCCACCGAGCCGGGCTCAAGACCTGCCTGTTGTCTCCTCACGGAGTCTTGCCGCTGCACGCCTCGCCGCCATCGCCGAGTCAGCCACCGCCGCCGCCGCCTCCCCAAGCCACCACCTCGCCCCCCCTTTAAAGCCGACCCGAGCCCCACGAGCCCCAAGCCGCCGTCGCCGCCAGTAGCCGAGCCGCCCTGGCCCCGAGCTCGTCGCCGCACCCACCGCCGCTTGTCGCGCCAAGATCACAAGGCCGCCGCCCAGCCACCGCCCGCCTCGCGTCGCGTGCCGCCGCCACGCTAGCTCGCCGGAGAAGCCGCCAGAGCCGCCGCCCCGATCCGATCCGTCCATTCATTTTGGGGGGGGGGGAGGTTTAGGTAAAAAACCTCGGTTTTCTTAAAAACCCTAGATTTGTTTTTTTTAATAGATAGGTTCGGTTTTTTTTTGGTTCGGTTATTTAGCGGACATTTGTCCGTACGTTCGTTTTAACGAACGTTGTTCGTCAGTTAGTCGCAAACAGCGAATGTTCGTTCGTTAGCCTGTTCGTCTCGTTTCTCTTTTCCGGGTTTTTCCGCAATTATTATTTTCGATCGCGATTTCTGCCCTGATCTTTGTTTTAGTTTATCGTTTCGCTTGTTTATCCAAATCAGGTGAAACAAGCGCCTAGATCTTCGTATCGAAGCCCTCTTTCTGTTTAACCAACTTGAACAAGATTTTGGTACTGTAAAATTTGACTTTAGTCCAGATTAGTAGACGGATCTTGTTTCTTTCGTAGTTTGAGTTTCGTTGCTCCATTTGGTTTGATTCTTTTTGCAAACCGGGGTTCT
Organism: Aegilops longissima; assembly: GCA_021605205.1. NCBI lineage: Eukaryota > Viridiplantae > Streptophyta > Magnoliopsida > Poales > Poaceae > Aegilops > Aegilops longissima. The sequence goes on along the minus strand of CM038676.1, from coordinate 599,417,239 downwards.
TCAGTTGAACTTTCTGGTTAGATCTTCTTATTTGAGTTTTACCCGTGCATCGTTGCTTGATTGCTTATGTATGCTATTGTTTTTTTGCGATAGAATTCCCGGAGTGCGAAGCGTGCTACTACGAGTCACTAGGTTTTGCGGATCGTCTGCAAGGCAAGTAACACATTGATCATACCCTTTCATACCCAGTTTTTATGCATTAGTTTCAAACCTCACACATTGCATGAGTAGTATCTCTTAACATGTGGGTTTGGGAGGTAGATGATGAGGTAGAACCTATTACCTGTTTTATTATCAAACCCTTGGGAGTTACTTCTACGCTATGCTTATATTGCCATGCTATGCTCGTAGATGTGGATTGGGTTTGAGAGTATCCATGACAGATGTGAGTTTCTTAATTAATGGTTCAACTTAAGGTGGCAACTTTAATACACATCTGGGTGGATTGCTTGTGGGCACCTGGAGAATCCAGTGTTGTCCTAGGATATCCCGGAGTACCCGTGTGATCATCCTACGGTCCGCCACCCAGGCTCAAAGGGATCATAAGATTATTCATGCTAGAAACTTCGGTGTGCAGCCACAAGCTATTATGAGCTCTAGCATAGTTGAGTATGTTACATACTTACATGACCTCTTCCAGTGGTAGGCTAGCAGATGTAGGGGATGTAGGTTGGTACTGTCTACCCAGGGTTAGAGTTAATATTTCTGAAAGACTGTGTCTCGGTCATCCATTTCTCAAACACCATGTAGTGCGAGAAATCCAACGGAGGAGATCGAGTCTTGTGGGTAAAAGTGCGCAAACCTCTGCAGAGTGTATAAACTAATCATGGTTAGTCGTGTCCCCGATTATGGACATCTTGAGTATCTGGTACTTGAATTATTGATTTGATCTCATCACTCTAAATTAATTTGTTGGGTTAATAATGATTACTTTAATTGCGATTGAGTTGGAGGAACCTTCTCAATGTTTCAACCACCATGATAGTTAAATAAAATCTATTCCTTTGTTGTAGGGAAAATTGGCTTTTCGCAAAACAGTATAACCATAGAGCCTCCACGAGCCTTATATGCATGTAGTGATAGCATTTATCTGTTTATTGCTCTACTGTGTTATATTGCCAGCATATTCCATGTGTCAGCCCGTTTTCGGGCTGCAACGTATCATGTTGCAGACTTCTCAGACGACGAGTAAGGTGCCATAGGTCGTTTGTCATGCACTCAGCTATGTCGTTGGAGTTGATGGACTCACTTTATCTTCCAAGCCTTCCGTTGTTATCCTTTAGATGGCCTTAAGCCATATTTATTGTAATAAGTTCTATTTTGAGACATTTGATCTAATAAGTGTGTGATTGCTACTCTGTTATAAATCCATTTGAGTACTGTGTGTGTCAGCATTACCGATCCAGGGATGACACTGAACATAGAGATTTGACCGTTTGAGGTCGGATCGCTACATTTCATGATTTTCATGCGTGTTTTGGATTTACAGCAATTAAAAACCAAGTTTCTCAATCTTTCCGGCCGAGCCACGACGCCCAGATGTTTGAATTTCATTCCCGTTTCTTGCATGTGACCTAGAAATTCACCCAAGGACACACATGTGATTTTTCAATCAACTTTGTTGCACTAAAGCATGTGCTTGTAGTTCAAATTTGAATTATGCATATTAAATGCCCAGAAACTCAATTAATGCACAAAAATTCCAAACGAACCCAGAATAATTCCAAATTTAAACACGACACTCATGTACTAGTTGCATGTTCACTATACGTAAATACTCTAGCAATTCAAACACCATCCCTTCCCTCTGTAACACCATTTTGTCTTTCAAAACATAATGAAAAATTAGGTATACCACAAACAGTTTACTTGAAAGAATCATGTGGGATATGATATAAAATATCTTGGCGCACCGTCTTGTCTGGCTTACGCAGGAAGCTTCGTCGTTTACAGTCCACCACCCCCGCTTGAACCAGACTTGTGCGCCAGTTTCTCGCAGCACCAAGCGAATTTTTTTTGCCACCGTGGAAGTATCGATCTCCCCGCCCCCTCCCTCCCACCAAAAGCCACATTTCCACTGTTCCTCCTTGCTTTCTAAGTTCAAACCTTCATTGTTGCTTACTGGCAGCTCAGCCTCCTCGCCGGCGACCCTTCTTCTTTCAGCGCCGCCTCCTTGCCGGCTACCCTTCTTCTTGCAGCGTCGCCTCCTCGCCGGCGACCCTTCTTCTTGCAGTGCCACCTCCTCGCCGGCGACCCTTCTTATTGCTGCGCAGCCTCCTCGCCGCCGACCCTTCTTCTTGCTGCGCGGCCTTGTCAATATGGTCAGATAATCCACACCCCACCCACGCCATCTTCCTCCTTTCTCGTCCCATAAGCCCCGACCGACGCCGCTACACCTTCCACCGAAATCACTACCCCTCCTCCAATTAAGCGCCGCCCACAGCCATTTTGCATGTGGTATAACATGGAGCTCAGTAGCATGCGGCCGCACGCGCGCACGAGGTTCGCTATGGCTGCCATGCGTGCCGACCGCCAGATCTTGGAGGAGCACCTCATCTTCGAGGCCACCGTCGACACCGCCACGCAGTTGTCTACTTTAAAATACAGTTCTTGTTGTTTTCTCGAGGCCACTGCCAGTGCCTTCTAGTGATTTGTCCTTTGTAATGTTAATATACAATCTGATGTTCAGTTAACAGTTTGGTCCTCTGGAATGTAATGTTTAGTTAACACTTTGTCCAACAATTGCTACATTTCATAGTACTGTTCTCAAGCATTCTTTGTTTTGTTAACTGTCTTATCTTCTAGTACATGTTTCTATTCTGCAATGTCGTGCTCAGTTAACTATTTTGGTTCATTTGGTCTGCTGTCCATTTAACTGTTTGGTTCAGTTCTGCAATTTGATTTTCATTTGCTGTGGGTACAATTTTGTATTGTTATGCATGTGACACCAATCTAATTTTGTTGTACTCAATACATATTCTACTAATACTATGGCAACTATCAATTAACCTGATCAAGATCTTCGTCCTTATGTGTGTTGCAGGCAAACAATGGGAGACATTGTGATTTACCAACGAGGTTTGTTCAAGCATGGTCCTTTGGCTAATAGCACATTAGTGTGCAGTTGCAGGAATCATTCTAATATTTAGTTTCTTACAATTTGGTCTTGCACATGTAGGTCCTGCTGTCAGAGGCTTAGACCCACTGTTCGACCCATTTTGCATATGGGGAAATGTGATGTCCGGGAATACCAGTCAAGTGAAGAAACTCAGAAAGATTGTTAGGATGAAGAAACTTGCGAAGAATAACAGCAAGATCTTTGTTTGCACAATGAAGAAGACATCAGTCAACTATAGGATGGTACTAACTCTTTTACCTTGTTTTTACCCCTTGCACCATTTCAAAATTTATAACAGTAATTTATGCATATCTTTGTTTTCAGTAATTTTCAGAGCAGTTCACCGATGATTACCTCTCAAACCACCTGCATGGTCAAGAGGCGAGGAAGGTATTCATTCAACACCCACAGTACAATATTGAAGTTTTGCTGAAGAGGACGAAGATTGGGCGGGCAATTATCCATAGCCACTGGCCTGAAGTTGCAAGGGCATTCAACATCACTGAAGGCTCAATATTTGCCTTCCGCTTCTGCAGTTTCCTAGATCAGATTCATATGTCTATTTACCGTGTATGATGCTACTTTCCAAAGGTTTTTGATGTTGCATGTGAAACTTGGTGCTGTTGCGTAATGGCGTAACTGAGTGCCGAAGCTATCTGACGTAATTCGATTATGAAATCATGGTTGCTGTTATACGGATATGAAATATCTGGTGTGTTTTATAAGAAATATCAATTTTATTAGTACATGGATTATCAATAATAGGCTAATTACCCTACTTATTGGGGTTTTCTATCGCAAATAGTTACTGAGACAACACCGTGGGCGATGAACTCAAACAACCCGCATGGTTTCCAGAAAGTAGGCGTGTTCGATCAACTAACAATCACACACGGCTTCCGGCAGCGAACTGTTTGCGTTAGGCCACCTTACACAAATGTTTCCACACAAAGAACTGTGTGTGATATACATACGAACGGAAATGATTTTCTGGGGTTCACCGTGTGGGATGTACATACGAACAGAAACAATTGGGTTTCGATGCCCCGCCAGATCGTACACGAGCTCATTTTGCCCCAGCCAATGAGCCAGGAGGGCCTATCCCCGACGGTTTCTGGGTCGTGTGGGAAGGACCTCCTATCGCCCACACTCACTTGGCGACAGTTCCAAATGTCGTCACAGAAAGGGGTTAAAAACCGTTTGTATAGCACGTCGTTGTACCAGTGATTGTTCCTTAAATTTGCATCTTGCGGATTCCACTATTAAGAAACCTATGGGAAGAATTAATGATGTTCTTATTGTTGCAAATAGGAATTATGTGCCCATAGATTTCATTGCTCTTGATATAGATTGAAATCCTACATGTCTCATTATTCTTGGTAGACCTTTCCTTAGAACGATTGGTGCAATTATTGATATGAAAGAAGGAAACATTAGATTTAAATTTCCGTTAAGGAAAGGCATGGAACACTTCCCAAGAAAGAAAATTAAATTGCCTTATGAATCTATTATGAGATCCACTTATGGATTACATGCCAAAGATGATAATACTTAGATCTATTCGTGTTTTATGCCTAGCTAAGGGCGTTAAACGATAGCGCTTGTTGGGAGGCAAACCAATTTTATTTTATGTTTTTGCTTTTTAGGTTCTGTTTTGCTTTTAATAAATCATCTAGCCTCTGGTTAGACGTGTTTTGTGTTTTAATTAGTGTTTGTGCCAAGTAAGACCTTTGGGATAGCTTACGATGATAGTTGATTTAATCTTGTTGAAAAAACATAAACTTTTGCGCTCAGTCCCAGAATTGTTTAAAATCACAGAAGTTTACGGTGATAGTGACAAGACCCTAAGCTTGGGGATGCCCAAGACACTCCAACGTAATATTCAAGGAAGATCCAAGCAACTAAGCTTGGAGATGCCCCGGAAGGCATCCCCTCTTTCGTCTCCAACAATACCGGTAACCTTACTTGAGGCTATATTTTTATTCCTCACATGATATGTGTTTCGCTTGGAGCACCATTTTATTTTATTAGTATTTGCTTTCTATTATTTAGAATAATGTTTTGCATCTTTTATTTCAATAAAAATGTCAAGGATAACCTTTACCACGCTTATTTTGAAAGTCTATTAGTTGTTGTTTCAAAACAGAAAGTTTATCGCTGTTGCGAAAATTCCCTAGAAAAGTCAGAATGTGATAAAATGTCGAAACTTTTTGCACAATAAGCTCTGATAAATTTTCTACAGTGTGGTAAAGTTTCATAATTTTTGGAGTTAAAGAAGTATTGATACTCTTGCATTCTTTACAGACTATACTGTTTTGGCATATTGCTGTTATGTTTGCATATGTTTGCTTGTTTAATGATTCTATTTGAGGATAAGAGTATTAAATATGCAGAGGCATTTAGTATGCAATGTTGAATAATAATTTTAGTGATTTGCTACAGTAGAGAATGATAAGGTTTTTGCATTGGCTTATACTAACTTATCTCACGAGTTCTTGTTAAGTTTTGTGTGGATGGAGTTTTTAAGATTTAGGGAAACCGTGACATAAAAGGAATTTAAGGAGACACAAAAGCTCGAGATTGGGGATGCCCAAGGCATCCCAAGGTAATATTTCAAGAAGTCTCAAGCATCTAAGCTTGGGGATGCCCCGGTAGGCATCCCATCTTTCTTCATCAACAATTATCGGTTAGTATCGGTTAATCCTAAGTTTTTGCTTCTTCACATGAGTTGTGCTATCCTTGAAATGTCATTTTATTTTCATTTTTCTTGATGTTTTAATAAAATACTTAGACCTGAAAGTTTTAAATAAAAGAGAGTCCTCACATAGCTATTTATTTACTTAACTACTCAATTGATCTTCACCTATATCTTTTTGGAGTAGCTTGTCATTTACTTTTGTGCTTCACTTATATCCCATGAGTAAATTGTTGAATGAATTGAATATCATGAAATTGAAATTATATCATGCCCAGTGGTAGCTTCACATTGGGTTTAGAAAGTGAAATCTTTTGAAGCTTGACAATCATAATTTTGGTCATACAAGCAATTCATGAATGGCTACTATAAGGAAGGGAACTTTCACATGCAAATACAATATCTTGGAAATCTTTTGTGATTGTGAGCCCCCATCAAAATATTATATGCCAAAATTGTTGACATTGGATAAGGAAGACAACGTAATGATTTATGTTTGTTCATATTCACATGAAGTTATATTGTCATAGATCCTTCAACATGTGGTGCTTGCCCCCCATATTTGCTAGCAAAAAATTCCGCACCAAGTAGAGATACTACTTGTGCATCCAAAAACCCTTAAACCCATATCTTATTTTCAAGAGTCCACCTTCCCTACCTAAGGATTGAGTAAGATCCTTCAAGTAAGTTTTCATTGGTGCAATAAGGCAATAAAAATTTCTTCTAAAAGTGTTAGATCATTTAGTGTAAGAGAAAATTGAGCGTTGTACGAACTTGTGATGGCAAAGAATAAAAGCGACAGACTGCATAATAAAGGTTGCTATCATAAGGGGCAATATAACGTGACGTTCTTTTGCACTAAGGGGTCGAGCATACAAATAAAAAGCGCATGGCAACCTCTGCTTCCCTCTGCGAAGGGCCTATCTTTTACCTCTATGTATTTACTTTCATGCAAGAGTCATAGTTTTTCACTCTATTCCTTTTTCTATTTTTCTCTTTTGGCAAGCATCATGTGGTGAGGAAAGATCTAGGCACATATATCCAGTTGGATATGGGTAGCATGAGTTATTATTGTTGACATCACCCTTGAGGTGAATACGTTGGGAGGCGAAATTATAAGCCCCTATGTTTCTATGTGTCCGGTTGAAACGTTTTGCTCATGTGTATGTGGTGAGTGTTAGCAATCATAGAAGACTATATGATAGTTGAGTATGTGGAGCTCTTACTTAGGCTCTGTTGAATAAGTTGAATTGCAATTGTTTGGTGACGGAGAACATAGGTTGTTGAGTTTCAAGAGAACTCATTGTTTGAACCTTAACATGTGAATTGGTTGCTATTTTAACATGAGAAATTTTATAAGAAAGAATTACTATTATGATGCTAGGAAAAGTGATTGGAATTATCATTGATCAAACTTATGCACTTTGCTAGTATTCACACTTCATAAATTATTTTTTTATCATTTACCTACTCGAGTTATTGAGTAGGCATTAAGCTTTGGGATGCTGATACGTCTCCAACGTATCTACAATTTATGAAGTATTCATGTTGTTATATTATCATTCTTGGATGTTTTACAATCATTTTATAGCAACTTTATATCATTTTTTGGGACTAACCTATTGACCCAGTGCCCAGTGCCAGTTGCTGTTTTTTGCTTAGTCTTTACATCGCAGGAAATCAATATCAAACAAAGTCCAAGCACCGTGAAACTTTTTGTGGATTTTTTATGGACCAGAAGACATCCAGTGGGCCAGAGAAGCACCTGGGGGTGCCCCGAGGGGGGCACAACCCACCAGGGCACGCCTGGGGGCCCAGGCGCGCCCAAGTGGGTTGTGCCCACCTCGGTGGCCTCCCGCACCCCTTCTTTGCCCTATAAATTGCCAAATATTCCAAAAACCCTTGGGGTTACCCTAGATCAGAAGTTTCGCCGTCGCAAGGCTCTGTAGCCATGAGAAACCAATCCAGACCTTGTTCCAGCACCCTACCGGAGGGGGGCATCATCACCGGTGGACATCTTCATCATCTCGGCGGCCACCACGATGAGGAGGGAGTAGTCCACCCTCGGGGCTGAGGGTTTGTACCAGTAGCTATGTGTTTAATCTCTCTCTCTCTCTCTCTCTCTCTCTCTCTCTCTCTCTCTCTCGTGTTCTTGAGATGTCACGATCTTGATGTATTGCGGGCTTTGTTAATATAGTCGGGTCATATGGTGTTTTCCTCTCTCTATCTTGTTGTGACGAATTGAGTTTTCCCTTTGAGATTTCATTTTATCAGATTGAATACTTTTATGGACTTGAGAGCACTTGATTTATGTCTTGCATATGAATACTCGTGGTGACAATGGGGTATCATATTGATTCACTTGATATATGTTTTGGCACTCAACTCGCGGATTCCCGAGGTGACATTGGGGTAATCTACGCGTAGGGGTTGATGCACGTTCTTGTCTTTGTTTCTCCGGTAGAAATATTGGGGCACTCTTTGAGGTCCTTTGTGTTGGATTGAGTATTATGAATCTGAAATTATTTGGTGTTATTTTAGTACAAAATCTTGGATAGATCGATCGGAAAGAAATGCTTTAATGTGGTTTCGTACCCTACAAACAATTTCTTCTTATGTTCTCCCCTAGATAAGAACTTTGGAGTGATTCTTCGTTGCACGTTGAGGGATGGTTATATGATCCAATTAGATTAGTATTGTTGAGAGATTGCACTAGCGAAAGTACAGACCCTAGGCCTCATTTTCAAGCATTGCAATACCGTTTGTGCTCCGTTTTATCAATTGCTACCTTGCTGTTTTTTATTGTTCTTGTTATGAAAATCAATATCTGCTATCATTACTACACTTTTATTTCCATCTCTTTGCCGAACTAGTGCACCTATACAAATTACCATTGTATTTGGTGTGTTGGGGACACAAGAGACTTTTTATTATTTGGTTGCAGGGTTGCTTGAGAGAGACCATCTTCATCCTACGCCTCCCACGGATTGATGAACCTTAGGTTATCCACTTGAGGGAAAATTGTTATTGTCCTACAAAACTCTGCGCTTGGAGGCCCAACACGTGTCTACAAGAATAAAGTTACGTAGTAGACATCATGCCTCACCCATTCCGGTCATTGCCGGCAACAATCCCATCCAAGAGAGGTGGATTGCCGGCCTCTCCGCAGCCGGAGTAGATCTGGCAGCAGCACTGCAAGCTCCCTTGCCTTTCTACACCATGCCACCGTCCCGGGCCAATGCAGCGCCGGCGTCGGTCACTCCGGATCCGCCACCGGAGCCAGTGGTCTACTCCTTCGGCTCAAACCTGGCGGGGATCCAATACCCGCCGGCGTCATCCTTTGCAGGCCCCTCTTATGGGGGTATTTTACCCCCATACGAGAGTTTTCTCCTCTGCATCCGGTGCAAGGGGAGGGGAGCTCTAGGACGCCGACGCAGGACAAGGTCCACGACCGCGGCCCTCGGAATGGTCGAGTCCTCTTCATCGGCGGCGCCAGCACCCCTCTTCCTGCCGGGTTTTTTCACCATGGCCGGCGTACGCTACACCGGCAACCCCCATTGTAAGCTCTCAAATCTCCCTTTGCTTCGTACTTAGGGTTCTTAGCGTAGTTCTAAGTGTGTTGGATTAGATTGTGGACAGTACATTTGACCCGATTCGATCCGATTCGTCCGGATTCGATCAGAGTCCGCTATTTTGGGGATGAACCAGAGTACGCATGCACATTGTTACTTTGTTGTGGCACATTGTTAGTTTGTAGTGGCACGTTGTTACTTTGTACTACAACATTGTTAGTTCTTACTGCCACATTGTTAGTTCTTAGCGATGTTACTAGTGTTTATGCTACTGTTCTTGCTGCCGTTGTTAGTTCTTAGTGCTCTTGTTGTTAGGGTACGTGAGTGCAGGTGGCATGCAAGTAGGACATACCTGAATGCCAAAAATAGTAGGTGCAAGTAGGACATACATGATCGAAGTAGGACATGTGAGTGGTGGCTTGATCTGATCAGTGTTAGCACCGATAACTATAAGCACTGATCATGTGTTAGTAGTTATCATTGTAAGTTGTGTTCAGTGAGCATAGATGATGTCCTACTTGTTAGCTTTGATCATGTGTCATATGTTGCTACCTGATCTCCATCCTACTGATAAGATAATGAAGACGGAGTGGGACAGAGCTGGCGGCAGTGCGCAGGTCGTCGCCGGCGCAGCTGGGGCGGAGGACCTCATCCCCACCAACTGGTGGCTGAAGAGGGTGGTGCTCCCTGGTAGGGTGGACTACATGAGGATGCCGCTGGGTGCTGGCAGGAGGCCGAGGACCGACCACGAGGAGGGTGCATGGGAACCTATCAGGTTCTATGTGCAGATCACTGACCAGGAGGACATCACCGTGCTCATCATCCCGCCTAAATTCAGGTCGGTGATGAAGCGATGGTTGGTTAGCGGCCCTCCTCGCGTCGTCAGCCTCTCCGCCAACAAGTGGTGCGAGTTCTGGGTCCAGGTGCAGATGTTCAAGGGGCACATGGTGTCGTGGCGCGGCTGGGAGTACTTCTGCTGCCGACACAAGATTGTCCCCGGCGACCTTGTAGTCTTCAAGCTCTATGGCCTGGGGCTGAAGGTGCATATCTTCAACGCCAACAGCTCCAACATGGGGGTTCCTCATAGTCTGAACTGAAATCCGATCGTCTCTTTTGCTGTGAACTTGTCTATATTTTGCCAAGGGAGTATGTAACGCCCCGAGACCGACGCTCCAGAAGACTTCCATATATTCCGGGTTTCGCCGTGTGTTTCATTTGTGCCTGCCCTTTTATTTTTGCATTGCATCATGTCATCATGCCATCATCTCATAAATCTTTTGCAACTCAACTAAATAAATGGCATGGATCTTTGGTCCATTTAAATCGAGGGAATTCACTTGTGATTTCTCTTTATAACATATTAAAGCCTCTCAATATTATTAGGGAGCTATAATAAAAATATTCCATTTATTTGGAATTCACCATAACACACTTGCAAAATATCCCATGCCGTTGTTATCTCAATTCTTGGCTCTCTAGCCTTGCCAATAATTCTTTTGCCATTTTCCGGAGCTCCACCAAAAATCCGAACATTTTTGGACCTTCCTTTTATCAAGTCCTAGTTCAAACCCATTTGAATTAAATTCAAATGAGTTTGAATTTAAATCTTTCAATCATGGCCCTTCTATTTTCTTGGTTCCAACTCAATTTTATGAGTCCGGAAAATTATCCCCATGCTAAATCTTTCCCTAACCCTCTCTTTCTTTTCCTCTCTCTATTTATTTTCTGCTAGAAAATTAGAGAGAGAGAAGAGAGAGACAGCCCACCGCCACTTGTATCCATCTAGGCCAGCCGCAGCCCACTACCTAAGCCGCCCAAGGCCCAGCCGCGCCCCTCTAACCCTAGCGCAGGGAGAGCCTCATGCTCGATCCCCATCTCCCTCGGCGCCAGACGATCGAGCTCCCTCATCTCGATCCCTCTGCCGCCATGAAACAGAGGTCCTCGCGCCTCCGCCTCCGCCTCCGCCCAAGGCCTCGCCCTTCCTTCTCCCCAGCGTCCCCATCGCCACCCGCCGCCGGCGACCCTCAGAGGGCCACCCAGCGTGGCCCCATCCTCTCTGCCATGAGTCCTTCCCTCGTCGCCTCCTCTGCGCCCGTTGACCAGCGCCCGTCCGCCTGGAGCCGGCCTCCACCGCCTCCTCGCCGGCGCTCGGCCTCCTCCCGAGCTCATGCTCCTTCGTCCATGGTGCCAGCCAGCCCTGCAGCAGCGCGTCGCCTCCTCCTCCGTGATCGAGCCAGGAGTGGTGCTCCTGCGCCCGTCTCCTCGCCCTTGCCGCCTCCTCCATTGGTGGCGACCACCAGGAGCCCGGAGTCCCCGCCGTCAAGCTCCATGCCGCACCCCTGCATCCTGCGACCGCATCAGCCGCAGCCGCCTCCATTTTTTGTTCCTTGCACGAAGAAGACCCATGCCCTTCAACCGCAGCATGCTTCGTTGGGTTGTCTCCGCAAGGCTCCGTTTCGAATCACTACCAAGGCCAAGACCATCCCCGAGCAGGACCTCGTGTACGACTACACCCGGTGATGCGCCAAGTCCCACGACGTTGACGACCCTTCAAGTTCGACTACCGTTGCCATGTACCACTACCGTCGCAAGAACCAAGACCGGCAAGTCCCAAGACCCCAAGTACCACGACTGCCCTCGAGGACGTTGGCTCCGTCAAGTTCGACTACAACGTGTGTACAACTACCGTCGCCGTGTACCACTACTTCCACTACCGCCGACATGTATGACTACGAAACGAGAACGACTACTTCCACGACGTCCGTGAACCACGACCGTCGACCCTCGAAGACCCCGTGGACCCCGAACATCCACGGGACATGAACAACTACTTCCACTACGATATGTACCACTACCGTCGCCACGTGAACAACTACTTCCCTCGACGATTTTGAACCGCCCCGAAACGCACGCTTCAAAGGTATAACCCGAGACGACCGCGATGAGATGCCCTTGCATGTATGAGATGTACGATATGTTTGCACCGTGCCCGTTTGTCCTTGCAAGTTCCTCCTCGTTTGCCATGCCGTCGACCCGTGGGAACCCGGTAATCCGGGATCACCCCACCATCTTGCATGACCCGCTCACGTCACACTTCCTTTTGCACTGGTATCTCCATGAGCTACCGGAACCGATATGTTGCCGTGGCATCATTTTTGGATTCATCGCCGTGGCACCCTTTTCCTTCTGTCATAGCGACAAATGCCTCGTATCATGCTTATGTCAACATTTTCATAAAATTGCTTAAAACTTGCACATGTCATCCGCATCATGATAACAACATTTAAATGTTTATATTTGTTGTTTCCATTAATTTGCTAAATGACATGAGGATTTTCCGGAATTATCGTTTGTTGCTTTCGGCCTCATTTAAACTTGCCTAACTAGTTAGTTTACTTATGTCTCACCTCTTGCCATGTTTATAACAACATGTAATATTGTTGTGTTCCTAAGCGAGAGAGAACTAAATAATTGATGTGGTGTTTCGTCAATATGCAACTCGTTGCATATTGAGCTCCATTTAACTTGTAGTTTTGTTTGTGCATATTGCCATGCCATGCTATTTAAACCGGACATGCATCATACTTGGTTGTGCATCATGCCATGTTTGTGCTTGTTGGTTTACCATGTTGTTTGTTTGTTTCCGGGTTGCTTCTCTCGTTAGCTTCGGTTTCCTTCCGGAGTTGTGAGGATTCGTTCGACTACGTCCGTTTGTCTTCTTCATGGACTCGTTCTTCTTCCTTGCGGGATCTCAGGCAAGATGACCATACCCTCGAAATCACTTCTATCTTTGCTTGCTAGATGCTCGTTCTTTTGCTATGCCTATGCTGCGTTACCTACCACTTGCTAAATCATGCCACCCACATTGCCATGTCAAACCTCTAACCATCCTTTCCTAGCAAACCGTTGTTTGGCTATGTTACCGATTTGCTCAGCCCCTCTTATAGCGTTGTTAGTTGCAGGTGAAGATGAAGTTTGTTCCTTATTGGAACATGGAGATGTTGTTCCTTGTTGGAACATGTTTACATGTTGGGATATCACAATATCTCTTATTTAATTAATGCATCTATATATTTGGTAAAGGGTGGAAGGCTCGGCCTTATGCCTGGTGTTTTGTTCCACTCTTGCCGCCCTAGTTTCCGTCATACCGGTGTTATGTTCCCTGATTTTGCGTTCCTTACACGGTTGGGTGATTTATGGGACCCCCTTGACAGTTCGCTTTGAATAAGACTCCTCTAGCAAGGCCCAACCTTGGTTTTACCATTTGCCACCTAAGCGTTTTCCCCTTGGGTTCTACAGACTCAAGGGTCATCTTTATTTTACCCCCGGACCAGTGCTCCTTCGAGTGCTGGCCCAAACCGAGCGATGTTCGGCGCCCCCTGGGCAATCCAGGGTCTATGCCAACCCGACGTCTGGCTCATCTGGTGTGCCCTGAGAACGAGATATGTGCAGCTCCTATCGGGATTTGTCGGCACATCCGGGCGGCTTTGCTGGTCTTGTTTTATTGCTGTCGTAATGTCTTGTAGCCGGGATTCCGAGACTGATCGGGTCTTCCCGGGGAGAAGGAATATCCTTCGTTGACCGTGAGAGCTTATAATGGGCTAAGTTGGGACACCCCTGCAGGGCATTATCTTTCGAAAGCCGTGCCCGCGGTTATGAGGCAGATGGGAATTTGTTAATGTCCGGTTGTAGAAAACCCGAAGTTGATCTTAATTAAAATACATCAACCGCGTGTGTAACCGTGATGGTCTCTTCTCGGAGTCCGGAAGTGAACACGGTGTTGGAGTTATGTTTGGCGTAGGTTGTTCTAGGATCACTTCTTGATCATAGTTGTTCGACCGTGCTTTTGCCTTCTCTCTCGCTCTCATTTGCGTATGTTAGACACCGGATATGCTAGTCGCTTGCTGCAGCTCCACCTCGCTACCCTCTCCTACCCATAAGCTTAAATAGTCTTGATCTCGCGGGTGTGAGATTGCTGAGTCCCGTGACTCACAGATACTTCAAAACCAATTTTGTGTGCCGATGAAACCGTGCAGGTGGCCACCGAGCTCAAGGAGGAGCTCGATGAAGATCTTGTTCATTGTGTTGTTTCGTTTCAGTTGACTAGTAGTGGAGCCAGTTGGGACGATCGGGATCTGTGTAGCATTTGGGGTAGTCTTCTTTTATTTTGGTTCCGTAGTCGGACCACGAGTGTAATCTGGATGATGGATGTTTATTTATGTATTGTGTGAAGTGGCATCGTAAGCCAACTATGTATCTCTTTCCTTATGTATTACATGGGTTGTGTGAAGATTACCTCACTTGCGACATTGCTTTCAATGCGGTTATGCCTCTAAGTCGTGCTTCGACACGTGGGAGATATAGCCGCATCGAGGGCGTTACAGAGTAGCACCATGGGGTTCGACAGGGGCATGAGATGCCCTGCTATTTTAAAACGTATGCCTAGTAGTACTTATTACTGCTTGTTCTTGCTGCGTTCTTGCAGTGTTCTTTCTGCTGATGATCAGTGTGTGTTAGGTGCTGACAAATGGGTGGTAAGTCCACCACATTTAAAAAGGGTGAGCTGATCAAGTACTTGCACACAACCAAATAGTTGTGCTTTGCATCTACTCACACCCGAAGCACAAACACACGCAACCATTTTTTTAGGGGTACAAACATAGGGAACCAAACAACATGCACCCAGCTGGGGAAAATCCTATTTGCCGCTCGCTGCGGCGAACTGTCGAGCGATCGCACAGAGCAGCGCAGCAAGCGACAGACATGGGCCGGCCCACTTATACATAGTGCGTCCAACCGGTTTTGGAAACCTTTTAGAATTTTTGTTGAACCAGGTATTTTCTTGTATCGTTTTTTTCTGGTTCTTTTTCAACTTTCTATTGTTTTTCTATTTCTCTCGTTTCTGTTTCTTTTTCATTTATTGTATTTTGTTTGTTTCATTTTCTTTTTCAAGTTTCTTTTCTTTTTCAGAACATGTTTGCAGTTTTACAAAATGTTTCAGATTTTCTTTTCTATTTCCTTTTTTTAAAATAGAATATTTTAAAATTTGTTCACATTTCCAAAAAAGGTTCTCAAAATCTTAAAAAAATTCTCGTTACACAAAAAAGTTCAAAACTTTCGAAATTCAGAAAATGTACCGGATTTTCATTTTTTTCACATATTCAAAAAATGTTCGTGCTTCCAAATTTGTCCTGGATTTTTCAAAACTGTTCCCTGTTTCAAAATATGTTCTCAAGATTCAAAATATGTTCGTGCTTTAAAAATTTATTCGCGCTTCCAAATTTGTTCAAGATTTTTAAGAATTGTTCTCTGTTTTAAATTTGTTCTCAAGATTAAAAAAAAATCCATGCTTCCAAAAACAGTTTGCGCTTCCAAATTTGTTCTCAAGATTCAAAAATCGTTCGTGCTTTAAAAAATTGTTCACAAATTCCAAAAATGTGCATGTTTTCGGAAAAATGTTTGGGTAATTTAAAATTTGTCCGTTTTCATACAATTTGTTCACATATTCAAAAAATGTTGATGTTTGAATTTTTTCACAAATTCAAAAAATTGTTCCCAGTTTTTGGAAATTTAGTTCTCAAATTGGAAAAGTGCTGAATGTTCGAAAAATGTTCAGGAATTTCGTAAAATGTTCACAGTTTATAAATTTGGTGATAAATTTAAAACATAATCAACAATTTTTAAAAATGTTCACGGTTTCAAATTTTTGTTTGGAATTTCATGAAATATTTCATTTTTAATTTTTTTGTTCACCAATTCAAAAAATGTTCAAGGTTTCAATTTTTTGTTCAAGGTTTCAATTTTTTGGTCAGATTACAATAATTATCCATGTTTTTCCACAAAAAATGTCCCTATGTCCATGTTCCTTTTTTTGTTTTCTTTTAATTATCTTTCAGTTTTACTTTCCACAATTATTTCTTTTGCTAACAATTTTTTGGGATTTGAAAATGTTCGAATTTCTTAAAATTTGTTCATTTTTCCTTATTTTGTTCCGGTTTTCAAATTTTCATCAGATATTCCAAAAAGGATTAGTACTTCAAAATTTATTCACTTCTTTTCAAAAAATGTTTGAAAATAGAAAAAATATTAAATTTTGAAATTTTTTGCATTTTGAAATTTTGTACGCAAGTTAAAAAAATGTTTGCGGATTTGAAAATATGATCCTGTTTCCAAAACTGTTCACAAATTGAAGAAATGTTCATGTTTCCAAATTTGTTCGCAATATCAAAACATGTTTGCTTAATTTCATAGTTTTTTTGAAAATTGTTCTCGTGTTGCAAAAATTGTTCATTTTTTAGAATAGTGTGCGCGTTTTCTTGAAGAAGTTCCCGTTTTCGAAATTTTTGACAAACTCTTTTTTTTTGAAGTTTTCATATTTTTGACGCAAACTAAATAATGCTTGGGAGAATTTCATAAGATATTTGCGTTAAATATTCATAATTTCGGAAAATTTTAGAGTTTTTGAATGTTTTCCTGTTTTTAAAAAAATGTTCGCATTTTGAAAAAGTTGTTCGTAGTTTCAAAAAACGTTCTTTTTTATATTTGTTCCTATTTTTACAAAAATGTTTGATATTCCCAAACATAGTATGTGAGCAAATTTTGAAAATGTTTGTTTTCGTAAGTATATTTACTTTTGTGAAAAATAAAACCACGTTCGAAATTTCAAAAAGAAATTTTTTCGGCGCGTAAACTTCATGTAAAATGAGCTGGCATTTTGGACAAAGAAGTCTGTGAACACAGTTGGTAGTGATGTTGGTTCATTCAGTTGAAGTCGTATGATCGATCCCACAGATGTACATTTTTGGAAAAGAAATTGCGAACTGCTCTTTGTATTATACAGTTGTGTTCGTCTCTTAGCCACTAGAGTTTGCTCGTCGCACTGGCTAACTGCGTGGTCGTGTTTGCCGCTGTTTGTGGGATCGACTCCCACCAGGGGCGTGGTCAGCTATGCCCTATGCGATTCATCCATTGTTTGCGTGGTCAGCTATGCCCTATGCGATTCATCCACTGTTTGCCGCAATTAGCAGCGTATAGTCTCAGTCAAAATTAGTGCTTTGCTCGCAACTCCACCTACCCCATCCAGCCGCTGGCGTCGCCGTCGCCCATGCCACCTCATTTCTTCCGCGACCGTTCCAGCATTTCCCCAGCCTATCCCCGCACCGCCGCGGCTTCCCCCGTCTCCCTCTAGTCAACGCCGCCCACTGCCGCTCGGCGCCCGTAAGGTGTTCGCAAAACGCCCGCAAGGTATGTATTGCTTCAACTTCACATTTTTTACATGAATTTGGTACATGTTGTTTGTAGTTTTTATAGCCTAGTTTAAATTAAACATTGTAGATGAGTTCATCGTATGATTCTTTCGAAGAAGAATTTGATATGGAAGAGGAGGAGGATCTTGCAATGATCCTAGCTATGCACATCAATAAAAAACCGAAGCACAGTGGTTCGGTTATGGGTCAGCAGAAAATTTGAAGGGGTAGGATCGATGCCCACGACAGATTGATGAGGCACTATTTTGTGGAGAATCCCACATACCCCGAGTCGTACTTTCGTCGCCGGTATAGGATGAGCACCGAGTTGTTCAGGCGCATTGCAGAGAAACTAGCGAGTCATGACCGGTTTTTTCAGCAAAGGAGGAATGCCGCCAGAGAGCTCGGGTATAGCACCTTTCAGAAGGTGACAACCGCTTTGCGTATCTTGGCATACGGTATCCCGGCTGATCTAGTTGATGATCACTTGGCCATGGGTGAGAGTCAAGCAATCATGTGTGTCAAGCGCTTCGCAGTCGGAATTGTGCAAGTGTTTGGCAGGAGTATTTGAGATCTCCCAATGCTGAAGACGTCGCAAGGCTATTGGAGATGAACAAAGCTCGCGACTTCTCAGGTATGCTTGGCTCAATAGATTGCATACATTGGAGCTGGAAGAATTGTCCAAAGGCATGGCATGGGCAATTCCATGGCCAAAAAAAGGTTCCACTATAATCCTTGAAGCGGTGGCCGATCAAGAGACTTGGATTTGGCATGCTTTTTTTGGAATGCCTGGATTTTTGAATGACATCAACGTTGTCAACTGGTCACCACTAATGAATAAGATTGCAAATGATGAACTGCTATCGGTGCAGTTTGTACCAAATAGCCGTACATACAACTATGGCTACTATCTTGCGGATGACATCTACCCAAAGTGGCAAACATTTGTGAAGCCGTTGAAAAAACCGAAAGGTAAGAAAAATCTTGATTTTCACAATGCTCAGGCGGTGGCTAGAAAATATGTGGAGAGAGCTTTTGGGATTTTGCAAGCCCAATTTGCTATTGTGAGAGGATCGGCTAGATTTTGGGATCAAAAGATGCTTTGGTACATCATGCACGCTTGTGTGATTATGCACAACATGATCATCGAAATGAGCGTGGCCAAGATGTAGGCTACTCTTACTATGAGCTCTTGGGACATCCCATGCGAGTGCGGCGGAGGGCTGAAAGGGTGGCCCGTTTTGTTGCCTCCTATCATGTCATTCGACGTCCCGCAACACATGCTGATCTTTAGAAGGATCTCATTAAGGAATGGTGAGCTTGAAATGGCCGACAAAGAGCATCATGATTTGTGTGTTTGATGTTGTATTATTGAATTATTTGTTGTATTGAAAGATAAACTATTTGTTTAGTTGTAATAACAAAATTAAACTATTTATTGTTGATTTATTTTGTTTGGGTTTGATCTTCTTGCTTGTGTTTGGAGTGCATATGTTGTTTGTGCGAGAGCGCGTGCTACATTTTTGCGTGCTGTATTTTACCACGGTTGCTGGAGCCAGCGCTGCCCGTCGCGTTAAACCAGATGATGGGCACGCTGTAAACTGTTTTTTAGCACGACACACGTTGGACGGCCGTTGGAGATGCTTAACAAAAAATGATGCGGGTAACAAAAGAGGTAAATACACTAGAAGTCACAGAACTTGCACGCGACATTCAGTTTAGTGCATAAACTTGTAAAATACGTATTTCTAGTCATCTAACTTATCATCTCGTTCATATGCGGTGCTTCCTACCGTATCCCTACGCATGCCAACGTGGCAGGGCCACCGTTAGTGGCTGAGGCTGGTTTTTTTTAAGAAAGGACCCATACATTCTATTTATTTTTACACAAAAAATCTTCAAATAAAATGAAAGAAGCTGCAGCGCAAATGGGATTCAAACCGAGGAGCTAGCACGATCCGCCTATAGAGAGCCACTAGACCAACTAACAGTTGACGCTAAAATGCACAGTAAAAGCTATTTAACATGTACTCCCTCTGTAAACTAATATAAGAGTGTTTAGATAACTAAAATAGTAATCTAAATGCTCTTATATTAGTTTACGGAGGGAGTACTGCATAAATAAAAATAGAAATTAAAACGGCAAAAGGGTTTGCTGAAAAGGGAAAGCCCCAGTTTGATACTATGGCATCGTGTACAAGTGCCAACCATCAAGCCACAACTACACTTAATAACATAAACAAATTTTCTCTTGTGTATTGTTTTTTTTCTATGTAAGATAGATTTGATTTTAGTTATATCAGTGATAAATAGAGATAAAAAAAGATAAAAGTGCTATGTATTGTATAGTATAAAATTTATGTATTCAAATGGCAGCAAGCCATGTTTAATTTTTTACGCAAAGATAGTTTTTTTTTCACATAGTACCTAACTTTAAATGTATATTCCCGCAAAAAATAATGCAGAATGAATGAATGCAAATTATTTCGGACAAACAACCGAAAATTTTGGTTGAATTTGATTTTCTAAAATTCTAAAGTCTGGATAAAGGAAATAAAATGTAGAATGAATATACGTAAATTCTTTTGGACAAATCAACGGATTTTTTGTTTGAATTGAATAATTCGAAATTTAAATATTTATATAAAAGGAAATATAGTGCACAATGAATGTACATATGTTTTTCGGTCAAATAAACTCAATTTATGCTTGAATTCGAATAAATGTAAATTTAAAAATCTAGATAAAAGAACATACAGTGCAGAATGGATGTACATAAATTCTTTTGGGCAAATCAAATATTATTTTGTTTGAATTCGAAAAACTAAAATTAAAATCTAGATAAAAGGAAATATAGTGTAGAATGGATGTACGTTAATTTTTCGGACAAATCAACTTTTTTTTGAAATGGGACAATTTTTATTTTAAAATCTTGATCAAAGAAAATATACTGCATAATGAATGTACCTAAATTCTTTTGGATAAATCAACGACATTGTGTTTTGAATTTGAATAATTTGAAATTTTAAAATCTAGACAAAGAAAAATATAGGTCAAAATGAATGCACATAATTTTTTGTGACAAATCATAAAAAAAATCCTTGAATGTGAATATCTAGATAAAAGAAAATATTGTTCAGAATGAATGTTTACAAATTTCTTTCGGACTACGTCCTCGAAGCGGAGGTCTGAACTTTTTCATAATAGTAGTCCAAGTAACTTCGGTTTTAGTAATGAAACAATTCGGACAAATCAACGGGATTTTTGTCTGAATTCAAATAATTTTAAATTAATAATCTAGATAAGAGAAAATATAGTTCGGGACGTGTACTTTTACACTTGGATATATATCTTAGTAGTCTCAAATAAACATGAAGTAACATTAGGTGGTTGGTTAGGATGCCCGCTTTAGTGCAACAGGTCGCCGGTTTGAAGTGGGGTTTCTGTTTTTTCCGGTTTAATTTTTACTTTAATTCGTATGGTCTATGTTATATAAAGCAAATTGTATACATTTAATGTAAAACTTCAGCTGGTCGAGTGGCTGTCTATTCTGTGCGAATCACAGCAGGTCGTGGGTTCAAATCCATCCCACAAACGTTCCAACATTTTCCATTTATTTTAGAATCTTTTACGTCAATAAATAAAATACAAGGGTGCTATCTAAAGAAGTGCATGCGGATTACCACCATCTCAGCCACTGACGGTGGGCCCTCCATGTGGCATTCATAGGTATATGACTGGATACCATAGAAAGCACTGTATATGAACAAGAGGACAAGTTAGATGACAGAAATACGTATTTTATAAATTTATGCACTAAACTGAATGTTGCGTGCAAGTTCTGAGACTTCTGGTGTATTTACCTCGTAACAAAAGGCGGCCTAACTCACCACATCAGGCCTTCATTCTACTCCCACGGTGCGACGAAACAAAGGCAGAGTCTCTTCAGGACTTGGTCAGTTCCAGCGGCATGCAGAGCGGACGGGCTGCATGACCTCCGCCCAGCCTATTCATGGCGACATGGCCAACTCCTCCGGCGCAGGGGAGATTACGAGGGGGCCGTCAACGACCGGTGCTCGAGCCGCAACTAGCACCCATGGCAGCTTCGGCCTTCGACCCTGGACTTTACGCTAGGTCGGTCGCCACGGGTGGCTTCTTCCGGACGACGGAGGCGGCTACATGAAGGTAAGGTGATTACTGTACTGCTCGCCCTAGAATCTTATGTTCTTTTGGGCTGTGGCGTCTTTCTTGTTTTGCTGCGTGCATCGTTAGCTTTCGTTTTGGAGAGTGAGGGTTCCTGTTTTAGCGCCTAGCACATGTTCGATGAAACGCCGACAAGCCTCCGTCATGCCTCCGCCATACTTTTTATTGGTATCTATCATCGCTGAAATATTTAGTCGAACTGGAGTTTGCTTCCAGTTTGTTTGTTGTGGTAATTATTTCCCTAAATTGTAACATAACCATCCTACTGTACATCGTTTCAGTAGAAAAAATTATACTCTGAAATGTTTGCACTTCCTTTTTCCTCATCTTATTTCAAAGTTAATCAGCTGAACCTTTTGTACTCACAAATCTTTAGCAGGACTGGAGTATGAGTTTTAGCAGAACTTGGGAATCTTTTATACAGAACCTCATTTACAAACTGGTGGTAGAAGACTCATTTTTCCTTTGAGTTATCCAAAGGGACAACATCCTAAAATGTTGTATAATTTGACACTTACTAGATACATGGAAGTGTTATTCCAATTTCTTCACTGTAATGGTGCTGAAAATGGCCAAGCCTGGGTGATTTTTCTTGGATTCGTTGGAGGCCGCTTGATCTAGATTTGGAGGGCTGATGTGGTGTGCTAAGTTGCAGCGTGACTTCACTATGTAAGGGCATCTCCATGAAAGTGACATTGGGCATTGATTCATTCGGTTTGCTGAATTTGGATTATGAACTTTGATTGAACTGTTTGTCATACACAATTTATCTTAATTCGAATTATTTGTCACATTGTATGTATCGTCGAATTGTTGTTGGTTGTTGCAAATGGATGGAATTTGAGTTTGAGAAGGTTGAGAAAAAAGTGGGCAAGTAGGGAATATGTAGGGGACATCATTTGGTGAATGCCCTTGGAGATGCCCTAAAGTAACTTGAATGTGCGTCCGAAAAAGGGAAGCAGTGGATCTGGGTGGAAGGGCTCTCATCCCTCCCCCTCCCCCTTGAGGCCTCATTTGTTAGCAGGGGATCCTCCCGGGATCCCCGTCCTTTCCCTGGGTGGGAACAACCGGAGTAAATTTCGCCCCAGTTTTCTCAAAGGCCCATTTGGTGCCAAGCGGTGGAGGTGTTTCTGTCCCCGGCCCACCCTGATTCCCCGGGTAGGAAACCCTTGCCATCTAACGTTGGGAGAATTCAACCTGTTTCTTCCCGCGACGCTCAGCTCGCGTTGCTTTGAGCACTTCTCTCTCCTCCGCTAACCTCGTGGACCTTCCAAAGGGCCATCTTGATTTTCCACGGGACTTTTGATTTGCCCAGAATATTCTGCTGGTCTTTAGATGGTGTAGGGCTGTTCTGTTTCCGTTTGGCTTTTAGACGTAGTTTGCCGTTATGTCGTGTGGGAGTTGTAATCCGGTGCCTGCGAGCGGCATTGGGCAACTGCAGGTGGAGTCCTTTCTCAGCGTCCATGGTGGCTGCGAAGTTGGAAGGAAGATCCATCGTGCTCTGTCCCAATACCACGAAACAGGTATTCACCCCTCTTTACAAATAAAGCACAAACCAAAGTGCACGTCCCAACGGTACAAGGTAGTAAGGCAGCTCTCTTCCGGGATAACCGGACAACACAAACGCACGCGACTATGTGAGGCAGCTCTGTTCCAATAAGCTTGCAGAAGTAACGGATCAGGCGCAACCCGCATCCGCTCACCTGTTTCTCCATTGCCACGGACACTAATGGAAGGAGAAGGCTGGATTGTTGTGCTGCTCTCTCTGATCTGGAGTTTTAGGGGATTTGGAAGCCGTGTTGTAGTTCATCGGTTGATTTTCAACCACTACTCGACATCGGCCGTCAGAACAATAGATCAAACGAGAAAGCGGTTCTGGCGAGGCCTCTTTCAACCTCCATGGGTGAGGCCCTCTTTCCTTTGCCTGGAATGGCAAGGATTCTTCGGGAGATGGTGGTAGCCTCAGCTCCGAGGTCGCTGATCGCAGCAGACTGGATTGTTTTTTAGTTTCTATCGTCAGGGTCTTGTCCTGTCACTTCTGACATAATACTTTCGGTCCCCTTTTCCCGTGTTCAATTTTTTTGGATGATCCTGCTCCACCACAGCAAAGGGAGCCTTGGCGCAGCGGTAAAGCTGTTGCCTTGTGACCATGAGGTCATGGTTCGAGTCCTGGAAACAGCCTCTTGCAGAAATGTAGAAAAAGGCTGCGTACTGTAGACCCAAAGTGGTTGGACCCTTCCCCGGACCCTGCGCAAGCGGGAGCTTCGTGCACCGGGCTGCCCTTTTTATCCTGCTCCAGCACAGCCTAATATATTACTCCCTCCAGTATTAGCCTTGCTCTTAGAAGTTAGAACGGCATGATTATGGCCTGCATGCTTAAGTGCTGCACCATTTGACTTTTGAATATAAAATACTTTGGGGCTCTTCCCCCACTGTTGCTGAGTAAAAAAAATAATAATTTGGAGGATCCTGCTCCAGCACAGCCTGGTACTGTAGCTGTTCCAAGCACCCCCTTTTGATCAACTTGGAGGTAAACTGTCCCTTGCAAATCCTGTAGAGGCATCCCATCGGCATGTCTGACTTGCGGACATGTTCTCGTGGTCATGTCTGACTTTAGATGCTGTGGAAGAGGCCGAGCATCCTGGAAGGAGCACATGTCCTTCCTGTGTAAACTGCACTTGATTACTAACGCTTGCCACATATCATTCCTGGAGTGTTCTCCTCTTCTTGTATTGTTTTTCTTACATCCTATCTCTGTAATTTCAAAATGTATAGCTGATGGAACTCAGCCTCAAACCACTTTACATACCATATGCCTTCTGGTTAAACTGTACTTAATTATCAGGACTTGCACCTAACGCAGATTGGAGTTTTAGATTAAAGCCAACTTGCAGGGTCGCACGTTCGTGCATCGGAGTTCATCTTTCTAATCCATCATTGCTGGCTTTTGGCTCTACAACGTGCTCAGCATAGCACTATTGCCTCTATCCATCACAACAATTCACACAACCCTCCAAGTTCATCAATGGAGGCGACGACGCTGAGCGTTGGCAAGTCCGTGCTGAATGGAGCACTTAGATATGCCCAATCAGCCCTGGCGGAGGAGGTGGCCCTGCAGCTTGGAGTCCGGCGTGACCAGGTTTTCATCACCAATGAGCTCGAGATGATGCAAGCTTTCCTCATGGCCGCCCATGGCGAGGGAGACGACCACAGCAGGGTGGTCAAGGTCTGGGTGAAGCAGGTCCGTGATGTGGCCTACAACGTCGAGGACTCCCTCCAGGATTTTGCTGTCCGTCTGGGGAGGCAATCTTGGTGGCGTATCCATCGCACGCTGCTAGATAGACGCCATGTGGCCAAGCAAATGAAGGAGCTCAGAGCCAATGTTGAGGATGTTAGCCAAAGGAACATGCGCTACCAACTCATCAAGGGTTCTGGCTCCAAGCCTGCCACGGCCATTGCACAGTCTGCCATCCCCCGTGCAACAATGTCTGGCGCTGATGAAGCAAGGTGGCAACGGGACGAAGCAAAAGTGGATCTCGTTCGGTTGATCAACAAGAAGGGTGATGACCTTAGAGTGATTGCAGTGTCTGGGACTAGTACTGGACACCCCATAGAGACTTCTTTCATCAAAAGGGTCTATGAAGATAGACAAATACACAAAAAGTTCAAGTGCCGTGCTTGGATCAGTTTGATGTGTCCTTTCAATTTAACAGAGCTCTTGCGAAGCATTATCGAACAATTCCATGAGAATTTTCTTCAAGAGGCCGGTCAAACAGAAGTATCTTCAGAGGTTCAGTTTCTCAGGAAGATGGGAATGACAACGGATGATGATTTGGCTCTTGAGTTCACAAGGTATGTGAATGAGAAGAGCTACCTGATTGTATTACATGACATCCGCACCATTAAAGAGTGGGGCCGCATTAAAATGTGCTTCCCAAACAACAAGAAAGGAAGCCGAATCATAGTGTCTGCAGCGCAAATTGGAGTTGCGAGTTTATGCGTGGGGCCAGTGGATGCAGCACCAGAGTGTAAAAAGTTGTTTGTTGACCAGACTCTGTATGTTTTCTACAGTAAGGTACTGTTCAAAATCTGTGCATGTTTAGTAGTTGTAAAGATCACGTAAGTAGTTAGAATAATAACATTTGTTGTGTGAATTACAATTAATCATGAGGAAGGAACTTGGTACTTATGCTTTTCCGCCCTCCATTTCGGATTTGGTATGCACTACAACAACAACAACAAAGCCTTAGGATTTGGTATACACTATTTACATATTATTGTTAACAAGATAGATTTGATGGTTTACAAAGTGTGCGCTTATCTTTATCTTTTCACATACTTCTGTTTACTTGCACATTCTTTCCTATCAAAATACTGACTGATTGAGCTTTTGGCACCAACGTGACCCCTTGAATTATAACTTCTTTGAGCTGCAAAAATAGACAATATTGTATAGTTGGTCAGAAATATGCATATCACTCAACACTGAAAACATTGTTTGTTCTTTGAAAAAACGAACTTTATGCAGAAAACATGCAAGATTTAGAGTGTGACCATTATCGTCCTAAAAGAGAAAGGCAACACCTGATCATTGCTTGCTTCTGTATAGGATTCTCAAGAGGCAACAGATTTAGTGGAAGCTTGGTCTAGCTCAAGCGTGACAGCTCTTGAAAGTGATAGCTCTGCCAATAGGCAGAGGCTCATTCATAAAGAAATGATGCTAGCTGCTCTTAAGGAATCTGGGCTCATCGGACGAGATAATGAAAAATCACATATTATGAAGCTAATTGCAAATGAAGATAGCCAACAACGAGAGGTGATATGTTTATGGGGAATGGGTGGTCTTGGAAAAACCACACTAATAAAGCATGTCTACCAAAGCCAAGAGTTCATTGACAAGTTTGAGAAGCGTGCTTGTGTCACAATTATGCGCCCTTTCAGTCCTCCAGATATCCTCAATGACATAGCTAAGCAGTTTGGATACAAGGACGCCGAAGATTTGGTTGCACACTTGGACATGAAGAAATATACTTGATTGTTCTTGACGATTTATTGTCTAATGCAGAATGGGATGCTATAATAGCTTTTTTCCCTAGGATGGAAACAGCAAGTCGGATCGTAATAACCACGAGGATAAAGGATATTGCTAAACATTGCTCAAAGAACTCAAAACATGAAAATGTATATGAGCTCCTAAGTCTGGGACACAAGGATGCATATGACCTCTTCATGAACAAGGTATGAATAACGTATTATCATTCTTTGATTTACAATGAATATCTCTTTTCAGTTTAGGTCCTTTATGAGTAACCCTTATTTTTCTTTATTTTTCTTTTCATGTGTTTTTGTTTTTGTTGTTGTTGCTGTTTTTGGTTTTTGTCAAGATTCTTTTTGAATATTTTGCAAATTCCACCTATGCATGGTTGGCTCATTTGAACGATTATAACTGTTTTAAGGTCTTACAATAATTTCATTTTATTTATAATGGATAAATAATCAATATCAATTCCGAGGACAATCACATATGATTACTTTAGGTTGGTACTTCTTTGATGATTTTCTCAACATGATTTTCTTATTCAGAAATTTTTATCCTCATCATCTTCTTCCTTTTCTCACGAGAAGTGAAATTCCACCGAGATATCCTTTTTTTACCCAGGCCCTACTGCCTTTCCCTTGCTTTTGTACAGAAATACAATCTTTCAGAATTACCAAATACTATTTATAGGGGACGGATAAAGAGGGGTTACGGGTTCTTGCTAGGAATAGTGATATCCATCTCCATATCTATTTTTCCTTTGATGTATATCTATTGTTTATATTCAAAGTGGAATTAGTACCACCCAAGAACATTGATGTCCACTATGCATGTAATATTCATTTTATTTCATGGTTGTATTTCTCAACTACTCTAAGGAGTCATGGAAAAAAAGTAGTTTGTAGAGTTTGTTATTGACGTGGGTGGAAGTGGAACTACTGCTCCATGAATTTGGTGGAGCTGAATATTTATGGCTCCATGGATTCTTAAAGTTGGAGCTAGAGCTGGCGGTAATCGCAGATGTGTCTATCTGTCATATCTTGTTGACACTGCATTACTAAAATAAATAAAATAAACCACTATCATTTTGTCTTTAATCTTCAAATCTAACGTGAAGCTGGGAGCTGGAGATCAAGACCTTACGCATGACCTAACGGATTAATTTAACAGGATTGTATCTTTAAAGAAATCAATTAGTGTTCAACCAAAGTTTTTCCTACAAGTAAATATTAACTCGTATCGATTTCAGGTGTTTGGCAAAATTACAAAATTGGATGAGCACTATCCTGAGTTGGTTGAACAAGCAAATCTGATCCTAAAGAAATGTGGCGGACTTCCCCTTGCATTAGTCACCATAGGTGGATTCTTGGCAAGCCAACCAAAATCAGTGGTCGAGTGGAGAAAATTGAATGAGCATATTAGTGCTGAGTTGGAGACTAATCCAGAGCTTGAGGCCATAAAAACAATCCTTATCAAAAGCTATGATGGCTTACCCTACCACCTCAAGTCTTGTTTCTTGTATATGCCCATCTTTCCTGAAGATTATGTGGTTAGGAGGAGACGCTTGGTGCATCGGTGGGCTGCAGAGGGTTACTCAATGGAGGTTCGTGGCAAGTCCACGGAGGAAATATTGGATAGCTACTTCATCAAACTCATAAGCAGGGGCATGCTCTTACCATCTCAACGCTCAGTTTATAGCAGAGAAAGGGTTGACTCCTGCCAAGTCCATGATCTCATCCGTGAGATTGGCATCTCAAAGTCAATGGAGGAAAATCTTATTTTTAGGATGGAGGAAGGTTGCAGCTCAAACAGACAGAGCACAGCACGCCACCTTGCTATAAACGGCAATTGGATAGGAGATCAAAGTGAATACGAGAGAACAGTGGACATGTCTCGTGTACGGTCGTTAACAGTTTTTGGTAAGTGGAGATCCTTTTTCCTCTCTGACAAGATGGTGTTGTTGCGAGTGCTGGACTTGGAAGACACAAAAGGCCTAGTTGATCAGCACCTCAAGCATATCGGGAGGCTTCTTCACCTAAGATACCTTTCCCTACGAGGATGCGAACATATATGTCACCTGCCAGATTCACTGGGCAACATGAGCCAACTGGAAACACTAGACATCAGACGCACCTCCATAGAGATGCTTCCAAAAACCATCACCAAGCTTCAGAAGCTACAGTATATTCATGCTGGTAAAAAGCAACGATATTCAAGTACAGGAAGAGGTTTATCCGACCAATGCCCTCTTTTGGTTGCTGGGGCGCTACTCTGTGTCGTATGTTGCCTACCTCAGGTGTGCTGGTGTGATGGTGTTACGGTACAAAGTACCGGTGTTATGGTGCCAAGAGGGATTGGGAAACTAAAATCTCTGCACACGCTATCGGGTGTGGAGCTCGCATCAGGAGACAGCGTTCTACAGGAAATAAAGGGACTCACCGGGCTGCGCAAGTTAGGAGTGGTTGGCATGACTGAGAAAAATGGTCTACAGTTTTGTTCAGTAATTTCCAGCCTCAGCCGCCTGGAATCGTTGTCAATAATGCGGTCACATGATCTAGATCTGATTGGGAATAGGTTACGCTTGTGTCTTCGGGACGTTGCCTCTCCCCCGGGTCTTCTTCCAGTCCACATGCTGCACGGTGGCTACCTTGACAGGTTGCCGAGTAATCTCCAGAGCTTCAAGTTGCACGGCGCCTATGTTGACACATTGCCGAAATGGTTCATGAAGCTTGAGAATCTTGTGAAGTTAGAGCTGACCTTGAAAGCACCCAGTAAAGTTGAGCAAGATGGTGCTATGCAGGTCCTGGGGAATCTACCAAACCTATCTATTCTTCATCTAGATGTGAAGAACTTTAGGGGTGAAGTGCTTTGTTTCCAGATGGAGGCTTTCAGAAATCTCGGAGTGCTCCATTATGGAATACATGGTTCTGGTTCTGGTTCTGGTAATGCTCATCAATCGTTTAATGTAATTCGAACTGGTGATGAAGTGCAGATATTGGTCAAGTTTGACCTTGGGGCAATGGCCAAGCTTGAGCAGCTGGTGTTCGATACAAGTTCAAGGCGAGGTTTAATTGAGTTTTCTGGGCTGGAGTTTCTCCCAAGCATCAAGGAAGTTGTTGCTATGGATGTAGGGTGCGAACAAAGGCTCAGGAAGCACCTCGCTTTGCACCCAAACAAACCCATTCTGAAGTTGCGAATGCCACAGTGCATGTACCACTAATTTTGCCTAACTCTATTGTTTATTATTGTTGCCAGATTGTTTTCTACTTCTTGCCACTTGATTTCCTTGTTGTATTCTCATTTCTCAGTTAAATAACGGGTTAGAGCCTGGATGCATGTTTAATACACCTCTTGTTGTGTCTAGAAGTTGTTTCTGTCTTTCCATTCCGTTGGTGAGGCATGGATCCTCCTCATGCACTTGTTTCTATCTCAGCGGTACTGCATCCTTGTTTATGTCGCTGCTATAGTGATATTTTGTTAAGTTGTGGCCCACCATACAGATACAGGAGCTGTTCATCAGACCCATCCACTTGTAATTTTGTCTATTTTCGTTCTACTGTTGTTGATGATCATAGCCAGTAATCGGGGATGCAATCCCTGATTTATGTGCAATCTACATAAAACTGTGCTTACAGATCGGGTGAATATACTGTACCTGTCCTGTGTTGCCTGTTTTGCCCGGTCTGCATCCTTGCTTTGCCGCGCGGTCAAGCTTTGCCGATCACATGTCAGCACTTGTATTTCCACGATGCAGTCAAAATTTGAGCGTATTTACTGCATCATTGTTTCAATTCTGAACATACAAGTATGCTGATCTGAAATTGTTCGCTGAGTGTTGATTGTTTTATCTGGGAGGGGAGGGGAGGACCATCTCAATTCCAGTCACTGTACTGCCAAGTTACTAATCAATTCTGCACCGCCTGCTCCACACCATCTGCATCAATCAGAAAACAAAAAAGAATAATTTTTGTTGAGTCATTCCCAATCTGGAATCGTTGTTCATTTTCAACTGATTTATTTACCACGCTAATAAAACTGATTATATGTGGGCCATCAGATCAGATCGATGCATGGGCAGCTAAAGCTTAAAATGCATGTTTCGGCCTATCCACCCTAAGTTTTTTGTTGGTGTTGTCAGTTTGTAAGAACTTTTTTCTTTTTTTTGCGGGGGATCAGTTGTAAGAACTGATCGTGACCAAAGCCCTTGGAATACTTGTTTGTTATAAATTTTTGACTGCACGAGCGTCTTAATGGCGCAGTCAGGATGGATTTTGTGATCCATTGCATTTGTTTCTTCTGTCAGACTAGAGGACAGTCGACTGAGTTTTACTGAAATTAAGCTGTTTCCCCCCCTTAAATTTAAGCTGTTGCTGTCCTGCTGTAGTGTTGTGTTGGACGACATCGAAGACGTAGCAATGGACGCTTTCGCCGAAGGTTTTTTTTTCCTTCGCGCTTTTCTTAGGCTCACCTTCGCGAAGTTAACGAGCGCTCCTTCGGGAGCCTCGCAACGATCAGCGTCACTTGGCGCGCTCTCAGCCATTCGCCACGTATCGTGCTCTGGGTGCTTCCTTCGGATTTTTTTTTTATTTTTCCGCAAGCGTTTTCGGCTTTTTAAACGGTTCTTTTCTAGTTTTTTTCTACGTTTTGGTTTTCCACATGTCTTTCTTAGCTTTTCGATAAAAAAAATTGATTTTTTTTGCGTGAAAAAATGCATTTTTTTCCTTTTCTTTAGCGAGAGTCACGGTTTTGCTTTCGTGAAAGACATGGTTTTGCTTTCGCGAGAGTCACGCGCGTGCCTCTCGGAAACGGGAAAAAAACGCGTTTTCTGTTTTTTTTTCTTTCGTGAGAGTCATGGTTTTGTTTTCACGAGAGGCACGGTTTTGCTTTCGCGAGAGTCACGGCCGTGCCTCTCGGAAACGAAAAAAAACGTGTTTTCTATTTTTTTTCCTTTCGCGAGAGTCACAGCCATCCCTCTCAGAAACGAAAAAAAACGTGTTTTCTGTTTTTTTTTCCTTTTGCAAGAGTCACGGTTTTGCTTTCGCGAGAGTCACGACCGTGCCTCTCGGAAACGAAAAAAACGTATTTTTTGTCTTTTTTACTTTCGCGAGAGTTATGGTTTTGTTTCCGTGAGAGGAACGGTTGTGCTTTAGCGTCACGGCCATGCCTCTTGGAAACGAAAAAAACTCACGAGAGTCACGGTTTTGGTTCCGCGACAGGCACGGTTGTGCTTTAGCGAGAGTCACGGCCGTGCCTCTCGGAAACGGAAAAAACGTGTTTTCTTTTTTTCCCTTTCGCGAGAGTCAGGTTTTGCTTCCGTGAGAGGCACGGTTGTGCTTTCGCGAGAGTCACGGCCGTGCCTCTCGGAAACGAAAAAAAACCATTTTCTGTCTTTTTGTCTTTTGCAAGAGTTACAGCTTTGCTTCCGTGAAAGGTACGGTTGTGCTTTCGCGAGAGTCACGGCCGTGTCTCCTCGGAAAAGAAAAAATGCGTTTTTTTCCTTCTGCAAGAGTCACGGTTTTGCTTCCGCGAGAGGCACGGGTGTGCCTCTTTTCGAAAAGGGAAAAACCTGTGCTCCAGGTTCGGTTTTTTCGTATGGGTTTTTTTGTGAAAAAAGTTCGTCAAAACCTATGAACATGGGATCTAGTTTTAAATATCTCGGCGCGAGAAATCCAACGATGAAAGCGGTTCGAGATTTGGACGCACGGTTTAAGAGATAAAACATTTTGAATAAACGGATCTAGAAAAAAGAGAAAACCCAGAGGTTGTGACAAGTGATGCACATGCAGCGCTTCACTTGTCGCAACCTGAAAAAGTTGTTTTTTTAGGGTGGAAACCAACTTTATTCATGGAATTCCACATTGAGTGGGATACATCTTGGATTATGAGGGGCACCAAACCAAACGTGCCTACCCGGATCCCTAGATAAACAAAACTTTGCTAAGCTATGTGCTTCATAGTTAACAACACGACTCTCAAAAGTAAAAGTACAATAGTACAATGAAGCTTTCAGATTTATCTCGCTGATGATTGCTCCATATAGACCTCGGCCGTCTCTTCTGATGTCCGACACCACCTGCTGGCAGTCCGAAGCAATCACAAAATGTTGAATGCCCAAATCCTCGGCGAGGGCTAGTGCCTCCCGACATGCTATCGCTTCTAGACTTGCTGGATTAGTTAAACCTTCAATCACGAGAGCAGAGCTGCCCAGAAAATTCCCACCTTCATCCCTGCAGACTGCGGCGGCAGCACCACCTGTCCTTCCTCGGACTCCTGCATCAACATGGATTTTGCAGTAACCTATTGGTGGTTTTTGGGGCTTCATATTTCTGTTTATGAGCGTCGGCACGCCCCTGCCTTTTTGCTCCTGGCCACCCTTTATCCCTTCCATCTCAGAGATGAAACTCATGATAAAACCATGTGTGGCGTGGGGGCTTTGGAAGATTGCCTCATGGATGGCTTTCCTTCTAGCATACCATATCGACCACAGTGTCACGGCCACCAGGACGAAATCATTATGGGACATTGAGTCCATTAGAGTGAATAGCCATTGCTTAGCCTTGGGCTCGGTTGTTGATATGATTTTATGTGTAACCTCCTCATTCATCAGAGCCCAGACGCTTCTTGAAGAAGTGCACTCTATGAGGGAATGACGCCACGAGTCCCTTGCCCCACATAGACCACAGCATGGTGAATCAGACATGTGGCGATGAGCCCGCACATCATTTGTCGGCAATGAGTGTTTAGATAGGCGCCATAAGAACATGCGAACTTTCCTTGGGACCTGAGTTTTCCACAAAAGTTTACATGCTCCTTCCTCAGCCCTAGAGCTAGACGGCCCTGGCCCCTCCTCGAGCCATGCTTCCCTTCTGTTTCTAGTTGCAACAAGCATATTGTACGCTGATTTTACTGAGAAACACCCGTGCTTTTCATGGTGCCAAGCCCAGAAGTCGGGAATATTGCGAGTGCACAGCGGTATGTTGTGGAACGTAGTAATTTAAAAAAAATTCCTACGCACACGCAAGATCATGGTGATGCATAGCAACGAGAGGGGAGAGTGTTGTCCACGTACCCTCGTAGACCGAAAGCGGAAGCGTTAGAACAACGCGGTTGATGTAGTCGTACGTCTTCACGATCCGACCGATCAAGTACCGAACGCACGACACCTACGAGTTCTGCACACGTTCAACTCGATGACGTCCCTCGAACTTCGATCCAGCCGAGCTTTGAGGGAGAGTTCCGTCAGCACGACGGCGTGGTGACGATGATGATGTTCTATCGACGCAGGTCTTCGCCTAAGCACAGCTAAGATATGACCGAGGTGGATTATGGTGGAGGGGGGCACCGCACACGGCTAGTCCAAGGGGGGAGTCCTACTCCCACCGGGAGTAGGACACTCCTTTCCTTGTTGGAGTAGGAGAGAAGGAAAGAGGAGGAGAGGGAGAAGGAAATGGGGGCTGCATGAAGGAAATATGCCCTAGAGGCAATAATAAAGTTATTATTTATTTCCTTATATCATGATAAATGTTTATTATTCATGCTAGAATTGTATTAACCGGAAACATAATACATGTGTGAATATATAGACAAACAGAGTGTCACTAGTATGCCTCTACTTGACTAGCTCGTTAATCAAAGATGGTTATGTTTCCTAACCATAGACATGAGTTGTCATTTGATTAACGGGATCACATCATTAGGAGAATGATCTGATTGACATGACCCATTCCGTTAGCCTAGCACTTGATCGTTTAGTATGTTGCTATTGCTTTCTTCATGACTTATACATGTTCCTGTAACTATGAGATTATGCAACTCCGTTTACGGAGGAACACTTTGGTACTACCAAGCGTCACAACGTGAATCGGGTGATTATAAAGGAGTACTACAGGTGTCTCCAAAGGTACTTGTTGGGTTGGCGTATTTCGATATTAGGTTTTGTCACTCCGATTGTCGGAGAGGTATCTCTGGGCCTTCTCGGTAATACACATCACATAAGCCTTGCAAGCATTACAACTAATGAGTTAGTTGTGAGATGATGTATTACGGAGCGAGTAAAGAGACTTACCGTAACGAGATTGAACTAGGTATTGGATACCGACGATCGAATCTCGGGTAAGTAACATACCGATGACAAAGGGAACAACGTATGTTGTTATGCGGTTTGACCGATAAAGATCTTCGAAGAATATGTAGGAGCCAATATGGGCATCCAGGTTCCGCTATTGGTTATTGACCGAGAATAGTTCTAGGTCATGTCTACATAGTTCTCGAACCCGTAGGGTCCGCACGCTTAAGGTTTCGATGATGGTTATATTATGAGTTTATGAGTTTTGATGTACCGAAGGAGTTCGGAGTCCCGGATGAGATCGGGGACATGACGAGGAGTCTCGAAATGGTCGAGGCGTAAAGATCGATATATTGGACGACCATATTCGGAGTTCGGAAAGGTTCGAATGATTCGGTATTTTTCGAGTACCGGAGAGTTACGGGAATTCGCCGGGAGAAGTATTGGGCCTTATTGGGCCCTGCGGAAAGAGAGAGGGCTGCCTAGGGCAGGCCGCGCGCCCAAGGCCTAGTCCGAATTGGACTGGGGAGGGCCGCACCCTTCTTCCCTTCCCTTCCTTCTCTCCTACTCCTACTAGGAAAGGAGGAGTCCTACTCCCGGTGGGAGTAGGACTCCCCTTGGCGCCCCTCCTAGGCGGCCACCTCCTCCTTGCTCCTTTATATATGGGGGCAGGGGGCACCCCATGACACACAAGTTGATCTACGGATCGTTCCTTAGCCGTGCGGTGCCCCCTCCACCATATTCCACTTCGGTCATATCGTCGCGGAGCTTAGGCGAAGCCTGCGCCGGAGAAGTCATATCGTCGCGGAGCTTAGGCGAAGCCCTGCGTCGGTGGAGCATCATCATCGCCACCACGCCGTCGTCTTGTGGAACTCATCCCGACACTTTGCTGGATCGGAGTCCGGGATCGTCATCGAGCTGAGCGTGTGCGAGAACTCGGAGGTGCCGTCGTTCGGTGCTTGGATCGGTCGGATCGTGAAGGCGTCGACTACATCAACAGCGTTGTTATAACGCTTCCGCTTTCGGTATCGAGGGTGCGTGGACGGACACTCTCCTCTCGTTGCTATGCCATCACCATGGTCTTGCGTGTGCGTAGGAAATTTTTGAAATTACTCGTTCCCCAACGATGGCATCCGAGCCTGGTTTTATGCGTTGATGTCATATGCACGAGTAGAACACAAGTGAGTTGTGGGCGATATAAGTCATCTGCTTACCAGCATGTCATACTTTGGTTCAGCGGTATTGTGAGATGAAGCGGCCCGGACCGACATTACGCGTAACGCTTACGCGAGACTGGTTTCACCGCCCGAGCACTAGTTGCTTAAAGGTGACCGGCGGGTGTCTGTCTCTCTCACTTTAGTTGAACCGAGTGTGGCTACGCCCGGTCCTTGCGAAGGTTAAAACAGCACCAACTTGACAAACTATCGTTGTGGTTTTGATGCGTAGGTAAGAACGGTTCTTGCTCAGCCCGTAGCAGCCACGTAAAACTTGCAACAACAAAGTAGAGGACGTCTAACTTGTTTTTGCAGGGCATGTTGTGATGTGATGTGGTCAAGGCGTGATGCTATATTTTATTGTATGAGATGATCATGTTTTGTAACCGAGTTATCGGCAATGGCGGAGCCATATGGTTGTCGCTTTATTGTATGAAATGCAAAAGCCATGTAATTGCTTTACTTTATCACTAAGCAGTAGCGATAGTTGTAGAAGCAATAGTTGGCGAGGCGACAACGATGCTACGATGGAGATCAAGGTGTCGCGCGGTGGCGATGGTGATCATGGCGGTGCTTGGCGATGGAATCACAAGCACAAGATGATGATGACCATATCATATCACTTATATTGATTGCATGTGATGTTTATCCTTTATGCATCTTATCTTGCTTTGATTGACGGTAGCATTATAAGATGATCTCTCACTAAAATTATCAAGAAGTGTTCTCCCTGAGTATGCACCGTTGCGAAAGTTCTTCGTGCTGAGACACCACGTGATGATCGGGTGTGATAGGCTCTACGTTCAAATACAACGGGTGCAAAACAGTTGCGCGCGCGAATACTCAGGTTAAACTTGACGAGCCTAGCATATAACAGATATGGCCTCGGAACACGGAGACCGAAAGGTCGAACGTGAATCATATAGTAGATATGATCAACATAGTGATGTTCACCATTGAAACTACTCCATCTCACGTGATGATCGGACATGGTTTAGTTGATTTGGATCACGTAATCACTTAGATGACTAGAGAGATGTCTGTCTAAGTGGGAGTTCTTAAGTAATATGATTAATTGAACTTTAATTTATCATGAACTTAGTCCTGGTAGTATTTTGCAGATTATGTTGTAGATCAATAGCTCGCGTTGTTGCTTCCCTGTGTTTTTATATGTGTTCCTAGAGAAAATTGTATTGAAAAATGTTAGTAGCAATATTGCGGATTGGATCCGTGATCTGAGGTTTATCCTCATTGCTGCACAGAAGAATTATGTCCTTGATGCACCGCTAGGTGACAGACCTATTGCAGGAGCGGATGCGAGGCGTTATGAGCGTTTGGCTAGCTCAATATGATGACTACTTGATAGTTTAGTGCACCATGCTTAAAGCGGCTTAGAATCGGGACTTCAAAGGCGTTTTGAGCGTCATGGACCATATGAGATGTTCCAGGAGTTGAAGTTAATATTTCAAGCAAATACCGAGTTGAGAGATATGAAGTGCGCAACAAGTTCTATAGCTAAAAGATGGAGGAGAATCGCTCAACTAGTGAGCATGTGCTCAGATTATGCAGGTGCTTCAATCGCTTGAATCAAGTGGGAGTTAATCTTCCAGATAAGATAGTGATTGACAGAATTCTCTAGTCACCATCACTAAGTTACTAGAACTTCGTGATGAACTATAATATGCAAGGGATGACAAAAACGATTCCCGAGCTCTTCGTGATGTTGAAATAGACGAAGGTAGAAATCAAGAAAGAGCATCAAGTGTTGATGATTGACAAGACACTAGTCTCAAGGAAAAGGGCAAAGGGAAGAAGGGGAACTTCAAGAAGAACGACAAGCAAGTTGCTGCTCGAGTGAAGAAGCCCAAGTCTGGACCTAAGCACGAGACTAAGTGCTTTTGCTGCAATGGAACTGGTCCTTTGAAGCGGAACTACCCCAAGTATTTGGCGGATAAGAAGGATGGCAAAGTGAACAAAGATATATTTGATATACAGATTATTGATGTGTATTTTACTAGTGTTCATAGCAACCCCTCGAGTATTTGATACTGGTTCGGTTGCTAAGAGTAGTAACTCGAAGCAGGAGTTGCAGAATGAACAAAAACTAGTTGAAGGGAAGTGACGATGAGTGTTGGAAGTAGTTCCAAGATTGATATGATCATCATCGCACACTCCCTATACTTTCGGGATTAGTGTTAAACCTAAATAAATGTTATTTGGTGTTTGCGTTGAGCATGAATATGATTTGATCATGTTTATTGCAAAGCGGTTATTCATTTAAAGTCAAAGAATAATTGTTGTTACATTTACATGAATAAAACCTTCAATGGTCATACACCCAATGAAAATAGTTTTCAAAACGGTTATTCATTTAAAGTCAAAGAATAATTGTTGTTCTGTTTAAATGAATAAAACCTTCGATGGTCATACACCCAATGAAAATAGTTTATTGGATCTCGATCGTAGTGATACGCATATTCATAATATTGATGCCAAAAGATGCAAAGTTAATAATGATAGTGCAACTTATTTGTGGCACTGCCGTTTGGGTCATATCGGTATAAAGCGCATGAAGAAACTCCATAAGGATGGATTTTGGAATCACTTGGTTATGAATCATTTGATGCTTGCGAACCGTGCCTTTTGGGCAAGATGACTAAAACTCCGTTCTCGGAACAATGGAACAAGCTCTTGACTTGTTGGAAATAACACATATATACCGATGTATGCGATCCAATGAGTGTTGATGCTCGTGGCAAGTATCGTTATTTTTCGACCTTCACAAGATGATTTGAGTAGATATGGGTATATCTACTTGATGAAACATAAGTCTGAAATAGTTGAAAGGTTCAAAGAATTTCAGAGTGAAGTGGAAAATCATCGCAACAAGAAAATAAAGTTTCTGCGATCTGATCGTGGAGATGAATATTTGAGTTCTGAGTTTGGTCTTCAATGAAAACAATGTGGAATAGTTTCACAGCTCACGCCACTGGAACACCACAACGTTATGGTGTGTCGAGCGTAAATCACCGTACTTTATTTTGATATGGTGCGATCTATGATGTATCTTACCGATTTACCACTATCGTTTTGGGGTTATGCATTAGAGACAGCTGCATTCACGTTTAATAGGGCACCATCTAAATCCGTTGAGATGACACCGTATGAACTATGGTTTAGCGATAAACCTAAGCTGTCGTTTCTTAAAGTTTGGAGTTGTGATGCTTATGTGAAAAAGTTTTCACTGATAAGCTCGAACCCAAATCGAATCGTCTTCATAGAATACCCAAAGGTAACTATTGGGTACACCTTCTATCACAGATCCGAAAGCAAGATATTTGTTACTAAGATGGATCCTTTCTAGAAGAAGTTTCTCTCGAAAGAAGTGAGTGGGAGGAAAGTAGAACTTGATGAGGTAATTGTACCTTCTCCCTTATTGGAAAGTAGTTCATCACAAAAATCAGTTCGATGATTCCTACACCAATTAGTGAGGAAGTTAATGATGATGATCATGAAACTTCAGATCAAGTTGCTACCAAACCTCGTAGGTCTTCGAGTAAGATCCGCTTTTGAGTGGTACGGTAATCGTGTTCGGAAATCATGTTACTAGACCATGATGAACCTACAAACTATGAGGAAGCGATGATGAGCCCAGATTCATGAAATGGCTTGAGGCCATGAAATCTGAGATGGGATCCATGTATGAGAACAAAGTATGGACTTTGATGGAGTTGCCGATGATCGGCAAGCCATATTATATAAATGGATCTTCAAGAGGAAGGCAGATCTTGATAGTAGTGTTACTATCTACAAAGCTCGACTTATGCAAAAAGGTTTTCGACAAGTTCAAGGTTTTGACTACAATGAGATTTTCTCAAGCTGTAGCGATTCTTAAGTCTGTCCGAATCATGTTAGCAATTGCCACATTTTATGAAATCTGGCAAATGGATGTCAAAACTACATTCTTTAATGGATTTATTAAAGAAGAGTTGTATATGATGCAACCAGAAGTTTTTGTCAATCCTAAAGGAGCTAACAAAATGTGCAAGCTCGGCGATCCATCAATGGTGGTGCAAGCATCTCGGAGTTGGAATATACGCTTTGATGTGTTGATCAAAGCATATGATTTTATCTGAGACTTTTGGAAGGCTGTATTTACAAGAAAGTGAGTGGGAGCACTACAGCCTTTCGATAAGTATATGTGATTGACATATTGTTGATCGGAAATAATGTAGAATTATTACGCAAAGCATAAAGGAGTGTTTGAAAGGAGTTTTTCAAAGAAAGACCTCGTTGAAGCTGCTTACATATTGAGCATCAAGATCTATAGAGATAGATCAAGGCGCTTGATAAGTTTTTCAATGAATACATACCTTGACAAGATTTTGAAGTAGTTCAAAATGGAGCAGTCAAAGAAAGAGTTCTTGCACTGTGTTACAAGGTGTGAGATTGAGTAAGACTCAAAACCCTACCACGGCAGAAGATAGAAAGAGAATGAAAGTCATTCCTATGCATCAGCCATAGGTTCTATAAAGTATGTCATCTTGTGTACCGGATCTATTACATACCCTACCACTAAGCTTGGCAAGGAGTGCAATAGTGATCTAGGAGTAGATCAATGGACAGCGGTCAAAATTATCCTTAGTAGAATAAGGATATGTTTCTCGATTATGGAAGTGAAAAAAGGTTAAATCGTAAAGGGTTACGTCGATACAAGTTTTAACACTAATCTAGATGACTCTGAGTCTCAA
The DNA here is from genome assembly GCA_021605205.1 of Aegilops longissima. NCBI lineage: Eukaryota > Viridiplantae > Streptophyta > Magnoliopsida > Poales > Poaceae > Aegilops > Aegilops longissima. The sequence continues at coordinate 599,376,337 of CM038676.1, read as the reverse complement.
TCTCGATACATATTGAAAGTGGGAGCAATTAGCTAGAGTAGCTCCGTGCGAGCATTGTAGACATAGAAATTTGCAAAATACTTACGGCTCACGAATGTGATGCAGACCGTTGACTAAAATTATCTCACAAGCAAAACATGATCACACCTTAGTACTCTTTGGGTGTTAATCACATAGCGATGTGAACTAGATTCTGACTCTAGTAAACCCTTTGGGTGTTGGTCACATGTCGATGTGAACTATGGGTGTTAACCACATATAGATGTGAACTATTGATGTTAAATCACATAGCGATGTGAACTAGATTATTGACTCTAGTGCAAGTGGGAGATGAAGGAAATATGCCTAGAGGCAATAATAAAGTTATTATTTATTTCCTTATATCATGATAAATGTTTATTATTCATGCTAGAATTGTATTAACGGAAACATAATACATGTGTGAATATATAGACAAGCAGTGTCACTAGTATGCCTCTACTTGACTAGCTCGTTAATCAAAGATGGTTATGTTTCCTAACCATAGACATGAGTTGTCATTTGATTAACGGGATCACATCATTAGGAGAATGATCGATTGACATGACCCATTCCGTTAGCCTAGCACTTGATCGTTTAGTATGTTGCTATTGCTTTCTTCATGACTTATACATGTTCTCGTAACTATGAGATTATGCAACTCCGTTTACGGAGGAACACTTTAGGTACTACCAAGCGTCACAGCGTAAGCTGGGTGATTATAAAGGAGTACTACAGGTGTCTCCAAAGGTACTTGTTGGGTTGGCGTATTTGATATTAGGTTTTGTCACTCCGATTGTCGGAGAGGTATCTCTGGGCCTTCTCGGTAATACACATCACATAAGCCTTGCAAGCATTACAACTAATGAGTTAGTTGTGAGATGATGTATTACGGAACGAGTAAAGAGACTTACGATAGCGAGATTGAACTAGGTATTGGATACCGACGATCGAATCTCGGGTAAGTAACATACCGATGACAAAGGGAACAACGTATGTTGTTATGCGGTTTGACCGATAAAGATCTTCGAAGAATATGTAGGAGCCAATATGGGCATCCAGGTTCCGCTATTGGTTATTGACCGAGAATAGTTCTAGGTCATGTCTACATAGTTCTCGAACCCGTAGGGTCCGCACGCTTAAGGTTTCGATGATGGTTATATTATGAGTTTATGAGTTTTGATGTACCGAAGGAGTTCGGAGTCCCGGATGAGATCGGGGACATGACGAGGAGTCTCGAAATGGTCGAGGCGTAAAGATCGATATATTGGACGACTATATTGGAGTTGGAAAGGTTCGAATGATTCAGGTATTTTTCGATCTGGGAGAGTTACGGGAATTCGCCGGGAGAAGTATTGGGCCTTATTGGGCCTGCGGAAAAGAGAGGGCTGCCTAGGGCAGGCGCGCGCCCAAGGCCTAGTCCGAATTGGACTAGGGAGGGCCGCACCCTTCTTCCCTTCCTTCCTTCTCTCCTACTCCTACTAGGAAAGGAGGAGTCCTACTCCCGGTGGGAGTAGGACTCCCCCTTAATGCGCGCCTCCTAGGCCGGCCACCTCCTCCCTTGCTCCTTTATATCTGAGGCGGGGGCACCCCATGACACACAAGTTGATCTACGGATCGTTCCTTAGCCGTGTGCGGTGCCCCCTCCACCATATTCCACTTGGTCATATCGTCGCAGAGCTTAGGCGAAGCCTGCGCCGGAGAAGTCATATCGTCGCGGAGCTTAGGCGAAGCCCTGCGTCGGTGGAGCATCATCATCGCCACCACGCCGTCGTCTTGTGGAACTCATCCCGACACTTTGCTGGATCGAGTCCGGGATCGTCATCGAGCTGAGCGTGTGCAGAACTCGGAGGTGCCGACGTTCGGTGCTTGGATCGGTCGGATCGTGAAGGCGTCGACTACATCAACAGCGTTGTTATAACGCTTCGCTTTAGGTCTCACGAGTGCGTGGACAGACACTCTCCCCTCTCGTTGCTATGCCATCACCATGGTCTTGCGTGTGCGTAGGAAATTTTTTGAAATTACTACGTTCCCCAACACTGCACCCCTTGTCCAATTCGGACCAGAGGGGGGGGGGGTGGGAGCAGGCCTCCTTCCTCTTGGCCTCTTTCCTCTACTCCCGTATGACCCAATAAGGCCCATATACTCCCCGGCGAATTCCCGTAACTCTCCGATACTCCGAAAAATACCCGAATCACTCGGAACCTTTCCGAAGTCGGAATATAGTCGTCCAATATATCGATCTTTATGTCTCGACCATTTCGAGACTCCTCGTCATGTCCCCGATCTCATCCGGGACTCCGAAATCCTTCGGTACATCAAAACTCATAAACTCATAATATAACCGTCATCGAACTTTAAGCGTGCGGACCCTACGGGTTCGAGAACTATGTAGACATGACCGAGACACGTCTCCGGTCAATAACCAATAGCGGAACCTAGATGCTCATATTGGCTCCCACATATTCTACGAAGATCTTTATCGGTCAAACCGCATAAAAAGATACGTTGTTCCCTTTGTCATTGGTATGTTACTTGCCCGAGATTCGATCGTCGGTATCTCAATACCTAGTTCAATCTCGTTACCGGCAAGTCTCTTTACTCGTTCCGTAATACATCATCCCGCAACTAACTCAATAGGTGCAATGCTTCCAAGGCTTATAGTGATGTGCATTACCAAGGGCCCAATGATACCTCTCCGACAATCAAGTGACAAATCCTAATCTCAAAATACGGCAACCCAACAAGTAGCCGGAGACACCAGAGAGCATCTTTATAATCACCCGATTCGTAGACGTTTGGTAGCACACAAAGTGTTCCTCCCAAACGGAGTTGCATAATCTCATAGTCATAGGAACATGTATAAGTCATGAAGAAAGCAATAGCAACATAATAAATGATCATGTGCTAAGCTAATGGAATGGGTCAAGTCAATCACATCATTCTCCTAATGATGTGATCCCGTTAATCAAATGACAACTCATGTCTATGGTTAGAAAACATAACCATCTTGATTAACGAGCTAGTCAAGTAGAGGCATACTAGTGACACTGCTTGTCTATGTATTCACACATGTATTATGTTTCGTTAATACAATTCTAGCATGAATAATAAACATTTATCATGATATAAGGAAATAAATAATAACTTAATTATTGCCTCTAGGAATATTTCCTTGATCTCCCACTTGCACTAGAGTCAATAATCTAGTTCACATCGCCATGTGATTTAACATCAATAGTTCACATCTTTATGTGGTTAACACCCATAGTTCACATCGACATGTGACCAACACCCAAAGGGTTTACTAGATTCAGTAATCTAGTTCACATCGCTATGTGATTAACACCCAAAGAGTACTAAGGTGTGATCATGTTTTGCTTGTGAGATAATTTTAGTCAACGGGTCTGTCACATTCAGATCCGTAAGTATTTTGCAAATTTCTATGTCTACAATGCTCGCACGAGCTACTCTAGCTAATTGCTCCCACTTTCAATATGTATATAGACCGAGACTTAGAGTCATCTAGATTAGTGTCAAAACATGCATCGACGTAACCCTTTACTTACCTAACCTTTTGTCACTTCCATAATCGAGAAACATATCCTTATTCCACTAAGGATAATTTTGACCGTTGTCCATTGATCTACTCCTAGATCACTATTGCACTCCCTTGCCAAACTTATTAGTGGTAGGGTATGCAATAGATCTGGTACACAACATGGCATACTTTATAGAACCTATGGCTGAGGCATAGGGAATGACTTTCATTCTCTTTCTATCTTCTGTCGTGGTCGGGCTTTGAGTCTTACTCAATTTCACACCTTGTAACACAGGCAAGAAACTCTTTCTTTGACTGTTTCATTTTGAACTACTTCAAAATCTTGTCAAGGTATGTACTCATTGAAAAACTTATCAAGCCGCCTTGATCTATCTCTATAGATCTTGATGCTCAATATGTAAGCAGCTTCAGCGAGGTCTTTCTTTGAAAAACTCCTTTCAAATACTCCTTTATGCTTTCCAGAAAATTCTACATTATTTCTGATTAACAATATTTCACTCACATATACTTATCAGAAATGATGCAGTGCTCCCACTCACTTTCTTGTAAATACAGGCTTCACGGCAAGTCTGTATAAAACTATATCCTTTGATCAACTTATCAAAGCGTTTTCCAACTCCGAGATGCTAGCACCAGTCCATAAATGGATCGCTGGAGCTTGCATATTTTGTTAGCACCTTTAGGATTGATAAAACCTTCTGGTTGCATCTTATACAACTCTTCTTTAATAAATCCATTAAGGAATGCAATTTTGTTTATCCATTTGCCAGATTTCATAAAATGCGGCAATTGCTAACATGATTCGGACAGACTTAAGCATAGATACGCAGTGAGAAACTCTCATCGTAGTCAACACCTTGAACTTGTCAAAACCTTTATGCACAATTCTAGCTTTGTAGATAGTAACACTACTATCGTCGTCCGCCTTCCTCTTGAAGATCCATTTAATCTCAATGGCTCACGAAAATTGGGCAAGTCAATCAAAGTCCACACTTTGTTCTCATACATGGATCCCATCTCGATTTCATGGCCTTAAGCCATTTTATGAATCTGGGCTCACCATCGCTTCTTCATAGTTCGTAGGTTCGTCATGGTCTAGTAACATAACTTCTAGAACAGGATTACCGTACCACTCTGGTGTGGATCTTACTCTGGTTGACCTACGAGGTTCAGTAACAACTTGATCTGAAGTTTCATGATCATCATCATTAACTTCCTCAGTAATTGGTGTAGGTGTCGCAGAAACCGGTTTCTGTGATGAACTACTTTCCAATAAGGGAGAAGGTACAATTACCTTATCAAGTTCTACTTTCCTCCCACTCACTTCTTTCGAGAGCAACTCCTTCTCTAGAAAGGATCCATTCTTAGCAACGAATGTCTTGCCTTCGGATCTGTGATAGAAGGTGTACCCAACTTTCTCCTTTGGGTATCCTATGAAGACACATTTCTCCGATTTGGGTTTGAGCTTATCAGGATGAAACTTTTTCACATAAGCATCGCAACCCCAAACTTTAAGAAACGACAACTTCGGTTTCTTGCCAAACCACAGTTCATATTGTGTCTTCTCAACGGACTTAGATGGTGCCCCTTTTTAACGTGAAGGCAGCTGTCTTTAATGCATGACCCCAAAACGATAGTGGTAAATCGGTAAGAAACATCATAGATTGTACAATATCCAATAAAGTACGGTTATGACTGTAACATCCCAAATTTCCTATTTGGAATGTTTTACAATTATAGATAAGCATCCTATGCATCCTGTTTGAATTTGAATGCCATTTGAAGTTTCAGAGCAATTTGAGTTTTGAATTTGAATTTCAAACTTTGGCATGAGGGAAACAATTCAAAAACTAAGCCTGATAAATACTTGATCAAAAGTATGAGAGGAGCAAACATGACACTCCAAAAATATCAGAGGAAACAATGCCAAAAGTTTTGGAATTCAAATCTGAATTTTATTTGAATTTGAAAAAAATAGATTTTTATAAAGTTTGGATTTTGACTTTGGAAAAATGTTCAAATGAAAGGGAATATTCCCCTGATCATTTTGGTATATATATACCCTATATAAATTATTTATAGTTTGGGTTTTATTTTTGTTTTAGTTTTAATTAAAAAAAATAAAAAAAACCCTGTGGGCGCCACCGAACCACCCCAGCCCAGCCAGTGCGCCTCACTCCCTCGGCCCAGCGCCAGCCAGCCCAGCCCAGCCTAGGCAGCCCAGCCCAGCGCCCAGCCAGCCAGCGCAACAGACAACCCCCTCGCCCGAAAGGCCTAGGCCTCGGCCACCCGATCCTCGCCTCTCTCTCTCCTGCTGACTCGTGGACCCCGTCTTCTTCCCGCCCACGCCACGCCCCACGGAGGTCCACCGGATCCCGAAGGATCCGGGATTCCCGACCACCCGATGCCCTTCAAGCTCGCCTGACCCTGGGGCTATAAAGGGCCGAGCCCCGCACCCCATTCCCCTAGCCTCGCGGACCCCTCTCCCTCTCCTCCCGAGCTCACGAGTCCGAGCTCGCCACCGCCGCCAAAGTCGCCACGACGCCACCACAGTCCACCCCGACCTCCCCAACACCACGAACCCTTCCCGTGCTCGTGCGCATCCCCGACAGTCGCGGAGCTCGCCGACGTCCGGACGCCCCGGAGCACTTTCGCCGCCGCCGCCGCCGTCGCCGGAGTCCGGTAAGTCACCGGCAAACCCCCTCCCCCGTCCGATCGTAGATCTACGGTTAGGATTAGAAGCCCCGAAGGGGTAGGTTTTAGTTAGAAAACCGGCCGGCCCGATCGGTTTATTTATTAGTTAGGTTTTATTTTAGGCCCGGTTCGTTTTTAGTTAACCCTAGGCCCGTTTAGACTAAACTACGCCTAGTGCACAGTATAGGCCCATTAGGCCTTTTTCTTTTTATTTTGATTTTCTGTTTTAGCCGAATAGTTTCAGTTTTCAAAAATGTATATCTTTTATTCTGTTTAATATTTTTGAGTGATTCTTTTTTTGTTGGATTGAAAATTTTATGTAGTTTCAGTAATATATATATATAGCTATGTTAAAAATAATTAAAAATGCTTTAATATTGTTTTAGTCAGAATAGTAAATCTGCTATAACTTTAGTTAGAAAAATTATTTTTGCATGATTCTTTTGTCACCACTTTATTTTGACATTGCCAAACCCTAGAAATTAATTTGGGTATTTTAGGATTAATAAATAATTAGTTTTAAGCAGAATCCTATTAATCCTAATTAATTGATTAGTACTGTTTTCCTAATTAATTAATTAGTAAATTAATTTATTTTTAACTTGTGATTAGTTATTCTAGGTTAGTTTCTGCCACTCCATTAGATGAACTTTTATTTATAATTAATAAAAGTTTTAAATTATTTTCTTAATAGAAATTGGATTAGGCCTAAAATGAGTTTTATAATAGCTTTCTAATTAATTCTTTTTGCTCCTAATTGCTTAGTGAATCCTTTTCTGTTAAGTTAACTTAAAACCATGATTAGGTCATATTAAGGAATTTTTGTTTTATAAAAACTATTTTTGTTATTGTTTGGAGTAGGGAAAAACTTTGAATTGGTTTCTTTGAGTTTTTCTCTTTGGTTTGGTTTTGATTGTTTTGTTGTGCTATGTTACTATTGTTATCTTGTGTGATCCTCTTGCTTTGTGCTTATTGTGTTATTGTTTGTCTCGGTAGAGTTTCCGAGTCTAAGCTTGCTACTCGACTCTTTAGCTTACGAGGATCATCAGCAAGGCAAGTTTTGATCATGTTATTTCTATACCTATGTTTTTGTGCATTAGTAGTTGTCACCACCCCACCATTGCATGCAGTAGTGAAATCTTGAAGTCATTAAACTTGAGTAGTATCATGTGGTAGGATGAACCAATCCCTTGTTACCATGACCCGGGACGTAGTAGTTATTTTGCTATGCTCGAGGCGGATTTGGGATGAGTGAAATTCATAAGCAAGATGTGAGAGTCAATGATGATGACAACCCATGGACTACAATGATCAAGATGGACTTGGAAAATCACTCTTGGGTGGAGGGCGGTTGACGGGCACCTGGAGCACCCAGTGGTGGCGGGATGCATGGAGAAGCGCCATGACATCCTGCGGAAAGCTTCACCCAGCCACGAAGAGAAGGATGGATGCCCCATGACCGAAGCTTACTGTGCAGCCGCAAGCCATTATGGGCTCTGGCTGGGTTGACCCTAGTAGTGACGCTGGCTGGGCGGTACTACGAGAAGTAGACGAGCGGTAGGATTGGATGGGTACGGCGGTGGCGGAAGAACTCTTTGGAAGACCTGTTTCATTCGTCCGTCTTCAAACACCATGAAGTGCGAAGACTTTAAAGGAGGAATGATTCTTGCGGGAAAGTCGCAAACCTCTCAGAGAGGGTTATAACCTAATCGATTAGCCGTGTCCCGATTCACGGACATTTGAGCCTCTGGACCTTGGAAGTATTCGGATATCTCAACACTAAAACTAATGGATTAATTTTGAGGGTTTATGACTTAATAATAATTTGGGAGCGAGATATTGGTTGGCGGAACCATCTCAATAACTACCAACAATTGTAGTAAATTGCAAGTAAGTCCTTTGTAGTAGGATAAAATTTGCTTTTAGCAAAATGATGAAACTTAGAGCTCCACAGCCAAAATGCATATAGAGTTAGTAAGTTTATTATTGTTATTCTTCATGACTTGCCACTTATTCCAAAAGCTGACCTACATGGCTGCAACGTATTATGTTGCGAGATATATTCCGATCGGGAGTGAGGCTACGCTCCGCGCTTGGCGATTGCCCTTTGAGTCGGATGGACTCGCTTACCTTCGACGCTTCGCAGCATTTTAGTTTATTTCTCATGAGTTGGCCTTGAGCGAATTTATTCCCTTGTAATAAAGACTCTATATGAGAATCGATTTATGATATTCAGGTGTGATTGAACTTTGATTACTTTATCGATGTCTTGTGAGTGCCGGCATGATCTTGGGATGAATACAGATACGGAGATTTGACCGATTTTGGGTCAGGTCGCTCACAGAGATGGTATCGAGCACCTGCTGACCGTAGGATCGTAACCCCTAGGATCGGAAAGCCATAAGCGAGACCATTTACTTTGAACCCCTTTTCATTCTATATTTCTTCCTGTTCAATTCTGATTCTTCTCCCTTTGCAACATTCTAGATGGCGCGAGTTCAACCCAGTTTTGCTACGGAGTTACGCCAGCCCGATGAGACGATGCCCTTTGGAAGAAAGCTGGTCCAGATGGTGAAGCAGTGAAGATAGCTCTACCCTCGATCCTTGGAAACCCACTAATGCACTTCCGACGGACACCGCCACTGGATTGAGGTGCATATCCTGTGGAGAACCTTTGGAGGACACACGGAGCCTATCAACTTTGAGTTCACCGAGTTCAACTGGATCATCGGAAGGGGCGTGGCGATCTACCGAGCACTTGGACATCTCCGAGAGGAGCACAGGCCGAGCTCGATCACTCGAGACCTCGCCATGGTTTCTCGCAGGCAAGGAATGGAGATATCATCCGTACCATTGAGGGCGATTCCACTCTCGTACATCCGGGACTTGGAGTGTCTTCAGAAGCGGAGATTCAGGCTCGCCGTAACTCAAGACACACCGGAAGCTTTTGTTCCATGAACTGGGCTGGAGGAGAAGGCTCATGCAGACTTCCTTGGCCATGAGGAAGAAATCACGGACTTCATGGAGATAGTCGACGACCTGAAGATGAAGCTTGCCGCAATTGAGGAAAAGATGGACTTGGGAGAGGATCTTTACCCGAGTGGAGATGAAGCACCCCTCGTGAGCAATGATCAGGATTTTGAAGGGAGTACCACTGAAGGAAACCCCAAGAGGAGGCGCCACTGATGAAGACTTTTTAGTCGACCACCATGTTATCTTTTACTTTTTCGTCGATCAGTTAGGCCGATGTTTTTCCTTCGATTAGTCATGAGCTTTTGTAATCGAGTTTGAACCATGTTTGAGTGGAATGAATAAATGATTGGTGTGTTATGATTGTGCATTCATATGGGTAGTGTATTTCTCATAGACCATTGTTCTATTCTAATTTTCTCACCCACTCCAAAACACCAGATGCCTCCGAGGCGTGACCTTTGGTTTCCCGCCGAGCTCACCCAGCTGCTCCGGCAGAGAGAATGCTGTGATGCAGCTCCCGATTCGAATCGAACAACACCGCCAACAATCCACCGCCACCACCACCACCCTTGTGGACAACTTGACTCGATTTACGAGGTTGAATCCGCCGGTGTTCTCTAGTAGCACCGAGCCGATTGTGGCTGATGATTGGCTCCGCAAGATCGGAAGGAGCTAGTCACCGTTGGATGCACCGATGTTGAGAAGGTGCGCTTTGCAGCGCATCAACTGGATGGACCTGCAGCTTCTTGGTGGGAGAATTACACCGCCACTTTTCCCATGGGTGGCATCACTTGGGATCAATTCCAGCAGGCCTTCGACTGCTCATGTCTCATCTGGAGCCATGAGTGCGAAGAAGCGTGAGTTCCGCAACTTACGCCGTGGAAATCGACAGGCACAAGACGTGGAGGAATTCAGCAAGCTTGCTCGCTATGCCCCGATGATGTGGCCACGATGATGCCAAGCGGGAGAAGTTCCTTGAGGGACTCAATGATGAACTGAGCATGCAACTTATTGTGGCTACTTTCAACAACTACCGGAGCTGGTAGACAAGGCCACCATCCGGAAGGCAAGCAGCAGCAGATAGAAAGCCGCAAGCGGAAGTACAGCCAGGGAAGCACAACTCAGAGCTCAGTGAAGCCCGCTATGCACCGTACTCAGGAGGGCACACCCATCATAACCATGGAGTTCATAACCATGGAGGAAATGGGAACAACCGCAGCCAGGACAACAAGTCAGGCCATGGCAATGGCAATGGCAATGGTAATGGCAATCAACACCGTTCTGCCCCGGCTCCGAAGGATCTGAGCCACATCACCTGCTTCAAGTGCCAGAAGACAGGGCACTACGCCACCGACTGCCCGGAGGCCAAGCAGAGGAACGGGAATGGCAATGGAGGCTCAGCGAAGAAGCCCAATCCTTTCCCTCGTGCTCAAGTGAACCACATCGACGTGGAGGACGTCTATGATCAGCCAGACACTGTGGTTGGTAAGTTTTTATTGAATTCACGTTCAGTTTTGGTTCTCTTTGATTCTGGTGCAACGCATTCATTCATATCAAGGGTAGTTGTGGATAAGTACGGATTACGCACTAGAACCCTTAGAAGCCCCCTCCGCGTCAGTTCCGCGGGAGGAGAAATGATGGCAGGTTTAAGTTGTCCTGCAACCCTCAACATCGGGAACCACAAATTTCCCGTGGAACTCATAGTGTTGGAAACTCAGACCTTGGATGTAATCCTAGGCATGGATTGGTTGTCAAAGTATGAAGGAACATTGATCGTGCCAAGAAGTCTATTCGCTCACCACCGGAGCGAAGAGGATCAAGTATGTAGCCAGCACAGCCAGATGAAGAATCGGTGCATTCCCTCACGGAGTAGTTCAGGAGGAAGTGCCGATGGTGCAAGAATTTCCGATGTGTTCCGGAGGAATTACCAGAATGCCACCGGACGAGAGACATTGAGTTTCGATTGAGTTATTGCCCGGCACAGCCCCAATATCCAAGAGACCTTATCGGATGCCACCAAATGAATTGAAAGAGATCAAGGATCAAATAAATGGGTTATTGGAGAAAGGATATATTCGTCCAAGCTCATCACCTTGGGGAGCCCCAGTTCTTTTGGTAGAAAAGAAGGATGGAAGCTTGAGGATGGTTGTGGATTATCGTGCTTTGAACGAAGTAACCATCAAGAACAAGTACCCTCTGCCGATGATCAATGACTTGTTTGATCAGCTTGTTGGAGCCAAGGTATTCTCTAAGATCGATCTTGATCGTGGTATCATCAGTTGAAAATTCGTGAAAAGGATATACCCAAAACAGCATTCACCACCAGGTATGGTTTATATGAGTATACCGTCATGTCATTTGGATTGACTAATGCTCCTGCGTACTTCATGAATTTGATGAACAAGGTGTTCATGGAATATTTGGACAAGTTTGTCGTGGTGTTCATCGATGATATATTGATTTTCTCCAAGAGCGAGGAAGAACATAAGGAACATTTGCGTCTAGTTCTGGAGAAACTTCGAGAACATCAGCTGTATGCCAAATTCAGCAAATGTGAATTTTGGTTGAAGGAAGTTGGATTCCTCGGACATGTTATTTTAGGAGAAGGAATAGCAGTTGATCCCGCCAAGGTTGAATCCGTCACCGATTGGCAGTCACCCACCTCAGTCAAGGAGATCCGCAGTTTTCTCGGACTCGCAGGATATTATCGGAGGTTCATTGAGAACTTCTCAAAGATTGCCAAACCCATGACTGAGCTGTTGAAGAAGGAAGCCAAGTATGTTTGGACCGATGAATGTGAAGCCAGTTTTCAGGAGTTGAAGAAACGGTTGGTCACAGCCCCAGTGTTGATATTGCCGGACATACATAAGGAATACCAGGTCTATTGTGACGCTTCTCGTCAAGGACTCGGAGGAGTATTGATGCAGGAAGGCAAGGTTGTAGCTTATGCCTCCAGACAGCTACGGCCTCATGAGATGAATTATGCCACGATGATTTGGAGTTAGCAGCTGTAGTGCATGCACTCAAGACACAGAGACATTTCCTCATTGGAAATCGTTGTGATGTCTATACAGATCACAAGAGTTTGAAATATATCTTCACGCAGAAGGAATTGAACCTCAGGCAGAGGAGATGGCTAGAGTTGATAAAGGACTATGACATGAGATTGCATTACCACCCGGTAAAGCCAATGTTGTAGCAGATGCTTTGAGCCGTAAGAGTTATGTGAACACTCTTACAGCGGAGGATTACCCAGGAGTTAGTCGATGACCTCGAGAGATCTCCGATTGGAGATAGTTCGAAAGGATTTGTTGCAACTCTCGAAGTTCAGTCCACCTTGACCGAAAGGATTCGTGAAGCCCAGAAGTCGGACAAGGAAATCGATGAGATAAAGCAAAAGATGGAGGAAGGAAAAGCTAAAGGATTCCGTAAGGATGAACATGGGACTATATGGTTTGAGGATCGTATTTATGTGCCCAATGATCCCGAGCTCAGAAGCTAATTCTTCAGAGGCTCATGATTCTCCGTACTCGATTCACCCGGCAACACCAAGATGTACCGGATTTGAAGCAAAGTTTCGGTGGGCGGTATGAAGAAGGACATTGCCGAGTGCGTAGCGATATCGATGTTTGCCAACGGGTAAAGGCGAACATCGAAGCCAGCAGGGTTACTTCAACCTTTGCCGATTCCCGATTGGAAATGGGAGAAACTTGGTATGGATTTCATCACAGGATTACCGGGACCCGTTCAGGTTATGATTCTATCTGGGTAGTAGTTGATCGTTTGACTAAGGTAGCTCACTTCATTCCGTGAAGACTACCTATACCAGTGCCAAGTTGGCCAAGATATACATGACCAGGATCGTATGTCCGCATGGAGTTCCGAGGAAAATCGTGTCGGATAGAGGAACGCAGTTTACCTCAAAGTTTTGGAAGCAGTTGCATGAAACTTTGGGTACGAGACTGGAATTCAGTACAGCTTTTCATCCGCAGACAGATGGACAGACCGAGAGAGTCAATCAGATACTGGAGGACATGTTGAGAGCTTGTGTACTAGACTATGGGTCTAGCTGGGATGATAATTTGCCGTACGCAGAGTTCTCATACAACAACAGTTATCAATCTAGTTTGAAGATGGCCCCTTTCGAAGCCCTATACGGAAGGAGGTGCAGAACACCATTGCTGTGGGATAGTGTTGGAGATCGATCACTTTTTGGTTCCGATCTTATCAAGGATTCCGAAGAGAAAGTCAAGCTGATTCGAGACAGGCTCAAGATAGCACAATCGAGACGGAAGAGTTATGCCGACGAGAAGCGCAAGGAAGTGACTTACGAAGTGGGAGACCGAGCATATCTTCGTGTGTCTCACTTCGTGGAATCAAGAGGTTTGGAGTCAAGGAAAGTTAGCACCCGATTCATTGGCCCTATAAAATCCTCGAGCGTCGTGGAGAAGTTGCATACAAGTTGGAATTGCGGAAGGATTGTCCGGAGTTCATGATGTCTTCCACGTTTCTCGCTTGAAGAAGTGCCATGCCGACATGGCCAATGTTCCGTTGAGAGACACGGTGCCCCTAGAGGCCATACACTGGACGGTGATTTGACTTACAAGGAGAAACCCGTCAGAATTCTCGAGACTGCAAGCGAGTCACCCGATAAGGTCATCAAATTTTGCAAGGTCTTGTGGAGTCACCACACCGAGGAAGAAGCCACACAACGCGAAGAAGATCTTCGTCGAGACCATCCGCACCTATTGCTAGCCAACCCGAATCTCGAGGGCTGAGATTCATCTTAAGGTGGGTAGGTTTGTAACATCCCAAATTTCCTATTTGGAATGTTTTACAATTATAGATAAGCATCCTATGCATCCTGTTTGAATTTGAATGCCATTTGAAGTTTGAGCAATTTGAGTTTTGAATTTGAATTTCAAACTTTGGCATGAGGGAAACAATTCAAAAACTAAGCCCGATAAATACTTGATCAAAAGTATGAGAGGAGCAAACATGACACTCCAAAAATATCAGAGGAAACAATGCCAAAAGTTTTGGAATTCAAATCTGAATTTTATTTGAATTTGAAAAAATAGATTTTTATAAAGTTTGGATTTTGACTTTGGAAAAATGTTCAAATGAAAGGAATATTCCCTGATCATTTTGGTATATATATACCCTATATAAATTATTTATAGTTTGGGTTTTATTTTGTTTTAGTTTTAATTAAAAAATAAAGAAAAACCCCTGGGCGCCAGACCAAGCCACCCCCAGCCCAGCCAGCGCCGCCTCACCCCTCAGGCCCGCGCCAGAGCCCAGCCAGGGCCGGCCCAGGCAGGCAGCCAGCCCCGGCCAAAGCCAGCCCAGCAAGACAACCCCCTCGCCTGAAAGGCCTAGGCCTCGGCCACCCGATCCCTCGCCCCTCTCTCTCCTGCTGACTCGTGGACCCCCCCGTCTTCTTCCCCCTCGCCCACGCCACGCCGCTCATGGGAGGTCCACGGATCCCGAAGGATCCGGATTCCCGACCACCCGATGCCCTTCCGGCTCGCCTCGACCCTGTGGCTATAAAGGCCGAGCCCCCGCACCCCATTCCCCTAGCCTCGCGGGACCCTCTCCTCTCCTCCCGAGCTCACTGAGTCCAGAGCTCGCCACCGCCGCCAAAGTCGCCCTTGACGCCACCACAGTCCACCCGACCCTCCCAACACCACCGAACCCTTCCCGTGCTCGTGCGATCCCCGACGAGTCGCGGAGCTCGCCGACGTCCGGACGCCTGAGCACTTTCGCCGCCCGCCGCTTGCCGCCATGAGTCCGTAAGTCACTGCAAACCCTCCCCGTCCGATCGTAGATCTACGGTTAGGATTAGAAGCCCCAAGGGGTAGGTTTTAGTTAGAAACCGCCGCCCGATCGGTTTATTTATTAGTTAGGTTTTATTTTAGGCCGGTTCGTTTTAGTTAACCCTAGGCCTGTTTAGACTAAACTACGCCTAGTGCAGTGATAGGCCCATTAGGCCTTTTCTTTTTATTTTGATTTTCTGTTTTAGCGAATAGTTTCAGTTTTCAAAATGTATATCTTTTATTCTGTTTAATATTTTTGAGTGATTCTTTTTTGTTGGATTGAAAATTTTATGTAGTTTCAGTAATATATATATATAGCTATGTTAAAATAATTAAAAATGCTTTAATATTGTTTTAGTCAGAATAGTAAATCTGCTATAACTTTAGTTAGAAAAATTATTTTTGCATGATTATTTTTGTCACCACTTTATTTTGACATTGCCAAACCCTAGAAATTAATTTGGGTATTTTAGGATTAATAAATAATTAGTTTTAAGCAGAATCCTATTAATCCTAATTAATTGATTAGTACTGTTTTCCTAATTAATTAATTAGTAAATTAATTTATTTTTAACTTGTGATTAGTTATTCTAGGTTAGTTTCTGCCACTCCATTAGATGAACTTTTATTTATAATTAATAAAAGTTTTAAATTATTTTCTTAATAGAAATTGGATTAGGCCTAAAATGAGTTTTATAATAGCTTTCTAATTAATTCTTTTTGCTCCTAATTGCTTAGTGAATCCTTTTCTGTTAAGTTAACTTAAAACCATGATTAGGTCATATTAAGGAATTTTGTTTTATAAAACTATTTTTGTTATTGTTTGGAGTAGGGAAAAACTTTGAATTGGTTTCTTTGAGTTTTCTCTTTGGTTTGGTTTTGATTGTTTTGTTGTGCTATGTTACTATTGTTATCTTGTGTGATCCTCTTGCTTTGTGCTTATTGTGTTATTGTTTGTCTCGGTAGAGTTTCCGAGTCTAAGCTTGCTACTCGACTCTTTAGCTTACGAGGATCATCAGCAAGGCAAGTTTTGATCATGTTATTTCTATACCTATGTTTTTGTGCATTAGTAGTTGTCACCACCCCACCATTGCATGCAGTAGTGAAATCTTGAAGTCATTAAACTTGAGTAGTATCATGTGGTAGGATGAACCAATCCCTTGTTACCATGACCCCGGACGTAGTAGTTATTTTGCTATGCTCAGAGACGGATTTGGGATGAGTGAAATTCATAAGCAAGATGTGAGAGTCAATGATGATGACAACCCATGGACTACAATGATCAAGATGGACTTGGAAAATCACTCTTTGGGTGGAGGGCGGTTGACGGGCACCTGGAGCACCCAGTGGTGGCGAGATGCATGGAGAAGCGCCATGACATCCTGCGGAAAGCTTCACCCAGCCACGAAGAGAAGGATGGATGCCCCATGACCGGAAGCTTACCTGTGCAGCCGCAAGCCATTATGGGCTCTGGCTGGGTTGACCCTAGTAGTGACGCTGGCTGGACGGTACTACGAGAAGTAGACGAACGGTAGGATTGGATGGGTACCGGCAGTGGCCAGAAGAACTCTTTGGAAGACCCTGTTTCATTCGTCCCGTCTTCAAACACCATGAAGTGCGAAGACTTTAAAGGAGGGAATGATTCTTGCGGGGAAAGTGCGCAAACCTCTGCAGAGGGTTATAACCTAATCGATTAGCCGTGTCCCCGGTTACGGACATTTGAGCCTCTGGACCTTGGAAGTATTCGGATATCTCAACACTAAAACTAATGGATTAATTTTGAGGGTTTATGACTTAATAATAATTTGGGAACGAGATATTGGTTGGCGGAACCATCTCAATAACTACCAACAATTGTAGTAAATTGCAAGTAAGTCCACTGTAGTAGGATAAAATTTGCTTTTCGCAAAATGATGAAACTTAGAGCTCCACAGCCAAAATGCATATAGAGTTAGTAAGTTTATTATTGTTATTCTTCATGACTTGCCAGCTTATTCCAAAAGCTGACCTACATGGCTGCAACGTATTATGTTGCGAGATATATTCGATCGGGAGTGAGGCTACGCTCCGCGCTTGGCGATTGCCCTTTGGAGTCGGATGGACTCGCTTACCTTCGACGCTTCTGCAGCATTTTAGTTTATTTCTCATGAGTTGGCCTTGAGCCGAATTTATTCCCTTGTAATAAAGACTCTATATGAGAATCGATTTATGATATTTAGGTGTGATTGAACTTTGATTACTTTATCGATGTACTGTGAGTGCCAGCATGATCTTGGGATGGTACAGACACAGAGATTTGACCGATTTTGGGTCAGGTCGCTACAATGACATTCAGACACACCATTATGCTGTGGTGTTCCAGATGGCACGAATTTGTGAAACTATTCCACATTGTTTTAATTGAAGACCAAACTCGTAACTCAAATATTTGTCTCTGCGATCAGAACATAGAAATATTATTTTCTTGTCACGATGATTTTCCACTTCACTCTGAAATTCTTTGAACTTTTCAAATGTTTCAGACTTATGTTTCATCAAGTAGATATACCCATATCTGCTCAAATCATCTGTGGAGGTCATAAAATAATGATACCCGCCGCGAGCCTCAACACTCATCGGACCACATACATCAGTATGTATGATTTCAAACAAGTCTGTTGCTCGCTCCATTGTTCCGGAGAACGACGTTTTAGTCATCTTGCCCAAGAGGCATGGTTCGCAAGCATCAAGTGATTCGTAATCAAGTGATTCCAAAATCCCATCAGCATGGAGTTTCTTCATGCGCTTTACACCAATATGACCTAACGGCAGTGCCACAAATAAGTTGCACTATCATTATTAACTTTGCATCTTTTGGCTTCAATATTATGAACTTGTGTATCACTACGATCGAGATCCAACGAACCATTTTCACTGGATGTGTAACCATATAAGGTTTTATTCATGTAAATAGAACAACAATTATTCTGTAACTTAAATGAATAACCATATTGCAATAAACATGATCCAATCATATTCATGCTCAACGCAATCACCAAATAACACTTATTTAGGTTCAACACTAATCCCGAAAGTATAGGGAGTGTGTGATGATGATCATATCAATCTTGGAACCACTTCCAACACACATCAGCACTCGCCCTTTACTAGTTTCTGTTTATTCTGCAACTCCCGTTTCGAGTTACTACTCTTAGCAACTGAACCAGTATCAAAATGCCGAGGGGTTGCTATAAACACTAGTAAAGTACACGTCAATAACATGTATATCCAATATACCTTTGTTCACTTTTGCCATACTTCTTATCCGCCAAATACTTGGGGCAGTTCCACTTCCAATGACTAGTCCCTTTGCAGTAGAAGCACTTAGTCTCAGGCTTAGGACCAGACCTGGGCTTCTTCACTTGAGCAGCAACTTGCTTGCCGTTCTTCTTGAAGTTCCCCTTCTTCCCTTTGCCCTTTTCTTGAAACTAGTTGTCTTGTCAACCATCAACACTTGATGCTTTTCTTGATTTCTACCTTCATCGATTTCAGCATCACGAAGAGCTTGGGAATCGTTTTCGTCATCCCTTGCATACTATAGTTCATCACGAAGTTCTACTAACTTGGTGATGGTGACTAGAGAATTCTGTGAATCACTATCTTATCTGGAAGATTAACTCCCACTTGATTCAAGCGATTGTAGTACCCAGACAATCTGAGCACATGCTCACTACTTGAGCTATTCTCCTCCATCTTTTAGCTATAGAACTTGTTGGAGACTTCATATCTCTCAACTCGGGTATTTGCTTGAAAAATTAACTTCAACTCCTGGAACATCTCATATGGTCCATGATGTTCAAAATGTCTTTGAAGTCCCGATTCTAAGCCGTTAAGCATGGTGCACTAAACTATCAAGTAGTCATCACATTGGGCTAGCCAAACGTTCATAACGTCTACATCTGCTCCTGCAATAGGTCTGTCACCTAGCGGTGCATTAAGGACATAATTCTTCTGTGCAGCAATGAGGATAAACCTCAGATCACGGATCCAATCCGCATCATTGCTACTAACATCTTTCAACATAGTTTTTCTCTAGGAACATATCAAAATAAACATAGGGAAGCAACAACGCGAGCTATTGATCTACAACATAGATATGCTAATACTACCAGGACTAAGTTCATTATAAATTTAAGTTCAATTAATCATATTACTTAAGAACTCCCACTTAGACAGACATCTCTCTAGTCATCTAAGTGATCACGTGATCCAAATCAACCAAACTATATCCGATCATCACATGAGATGGAGTAGTTTTCAATGGTGAACATCACTATGTTGATCATATCTACTATATGATTCACGCTCGACCTTTCGGTCTCCGTGTTCCGAGGCCATATCTGCATATGCTAGGCTCGACAAGTTTAACCTGAGTATTCCGCGTGTGCAAAACTGGCTTGCACCCGTTGTAGATGGACGTAGAGCTTATCACACCCGATCATCACGTGGTGTCTGGGCACGACAAACTTTGGCAACGGTGCATACTCAGGGAGAACACTTCTTGATAATTAGTGAGAGATCATCTTAAAATGCTACCGTCAATCAAAGCAAGATAAGATGCATAAAGGATAAACATCACATGCAATCAATATAAGTGATATGATATGGCCATCATCATCTTGTGCTTGTGATCTCCATCTCTGAAGCACCGTCATGATCACCATCGTCACCGGCGCGACACCTTGATCTCCATCGTAGCATCGTTGTCGTCTCGCCAACTATTGCTTCTACGACTATCGCTACCGCTTAGTGATAAAGTAAAGCAATTACAGGGCGTTTGCATTTCATACAATAAAGCGACAACCATATGGCTCCTGCCAGTTGCCGATAACTCGGTTACAAAACATGATCATCTCATACAATAAAATATAGCATCATGTCTTGACCATATCACATCACAACATGCCCTCCAAAAACAAGTTAGACGTCCTCTACTTTGTTGTTGCAAGTTTTACGTGGCTGCTACGGGCTGAGCAAGAACCGTTCTTACCTACGCATCAATACCACAACGATAGTTCGTCAAGTTAGTGATGTTTTAACCATCGCAAGGACCGGGCGTAGCCACACTCGGTTCAACCAAAGTTGGAGAAACTGACACCCGCCAGCCACCTGTGTGCAAAGCACGTCGGTAGAACCAGTCTCGCGTAAGCGTACGCGTAATGTCGGTCCGGGCCGCTTCATCCAACAATACCTCCGAACCAAAGTATGACATGCTAGTAAGCAGTATGACTTGTATCGCCCACAACTCACTTGTGTTCTACTCGTGCATATAACATCAAGGCATAAAACCAGGCTCTGATACCACTGTTGGGGAACGTACTAATTTCAAAAAAAATCATACGCACACGCAAGATCATGGTGATGCATAGCAACGAGAGGGGAGAGTGTTGTCCACGTACCCTCGTAGACCGTAAGCGGAAGCGTTATGACAACGCGGTTGATGTAGTCGTACGTCTTCACGATCCGACCGATGACGTACGGCACCTCCGAGTTCAGCACACGTTCAGCTCGATGACGATCCCCGGACTCCGATCCAACAGGGTGTCGGGGATGAGTTCCGTCAGCACGACGGTGTGGTGACGGTGATGATGTTCTACCGACGCAGGGCTTCGCCTAAGCACCGCTACGATATGACCGAGGTGGAATATGGTGGAGGGGCACCGACACGGCTAAGGAGCGATCACGAAGATCAACTTGTGTGTTCTAGGGTGCCCCCTGCCCCGTATATAAAGGAGCAAGGGAGGCGGCCGGCCCTGGGGGCGCCAGGAGGAGGAGGAGTCCTCCTAGTAGGAGTAGGACTCCTCTTTCCTACTCCTACTAGGAGGGAAAGGAAGGGGAGAGGAGAGGAAAGAGGGGCGCCCCCTCTCCTAGTCCAATTCGAACCAGAGGGGGAGGGGGCGCGCGGCCCATCCTGGCTACCCCTCTCTCTCTCTCCACTAAAGCCCATAGGGCCCATTACTTCTCCCGGGGGGTTCCGGTAACCCTCTGGCACTCCGGTTTTCTCCGAAATCGCCCGGAACACTTCCGGTGTCCGAATATAGTCGTCCAATATATCAATCTTTATGTCTCGACCATTTTGAGACTCCTCGTCATGTCCGTGATCATATCCGGGACTCCGAACAACCTTCGGTACATCAAAACTTATAAACTCATAATAAAACTGTCATCGTAACATTAAGCATGCGGACCCTACGGGTTCGAGAACTATGTAGACATGACCTAGAACTGTTTCCGGTCAATAACCAACAGCGGAACCTGGATGCTCATATTGGCTCCTACATATTCTACGAAGATCTTTATCGGTCAAACCGCATAACAACATACGTTGTTCCCTTTGTCATTGGTATGTTACTTGCCCGAGATTCGATCGTCGGTATCCAATACCTAGTTCAATCTCGTTACCGGCAAGTCTCTTTACTCGTTCCGTAATGCATCATTTCGTAACCAACTCATTGGCCACATTGCTTGCAAGGCTTATAGTGATGTGCATTACCAAGAGGGCCCAAAGATACCTCTCCGACAATCGGAGTGACAAAACCTAATCTTGAAATACGCCAACCCAACATGTACCTTTGGAGACACCTGTAAAACACCTTTATAATCACCCAGTTACGTTGTGACCTTTGGTATCACACAAAGTGTTCCTCCGGTAAACGGGAGTTGCATAATCTCATAGTTGTAGGAACTTTGTATAAGTCATGAAGAAAGCAATAGCAACATACTAAACGATCAAGTGCTGGGCTAACGGAATGGGTCAAGTCAATCACATCATTCTCCTAATGATGTGATCCCGTTAATCAAATGACAACACATGTCTATGGTTAGGAAACATAACCATCTTTGATTAATGAGCTAGTCAAGTAGAGGCATACTAGTGACACTCAGTTTGTCTATGTATTCACACATGTATCATGTTTCCGGTTAATACAATTCTAGCATGAATAATAAACATTTATCATGATGTAAGGAAATAAATAATAACTTTATTATTGCCTCTAGGGCATATTTCCTTCACTATCATCACGTGGTGTATCAACACGAAGAACTTTCGCAATGGTGCATACTCAGGGAGAACACTTATAATTTGGTAATTTAGTGAGGGATCATCTTATAATGCTACCGTCAATCAAAGCAAGATAAGATGCATAAAAAGATAAACATCACATGCAATCAATATAAGTGATATGATATGGCCATCATCATCTTGTGCTTGTGATCTCCATCTCCAAAGCACTGTCATGATCACCATCGTCACCGGCGCGACACCTTGATCTCCATCGTAGCATCGTTGTCGCGTCGCCAATCTTATGCTTCTACGATCGCTACCGCTTAGTGATAAAGTAAAGCATTACAGGGCGAATGCATTGCATACAATAAAGCGACAACCATATGGCTCCTGCCAGTTGCTGATAACTCGGTTAGAAAACATGATCATCTCATACAATAAAATATAGCATCACGTCTTGACCATATCACATCACAACATGACCTGCAAAAACAAGTTAGACGTCCTCTACTTTGTTATTGCAAATTTTACGTGGCTGCTACGGGCTTAGCAAGAATCGTTCTTACCTACGCATAAAAACCACAACAATAGTTTATCAAGTTGGTGTTGTTTTAACCTTCGCAAGGACCGGGCGTAGCCACACTCGGTTCAACTAAAGTTGGAGAAACTGACACCCGCTAGCCACCTTTGTGCAAAGCACGTCGGGAGAACCGGTCTCGCGTAAATGTACGCGTAATGTCGGTCCGGGCCGCTTCATCCAACAATACCGCCGAACCAAAGTATGACATGCTGGTAAGCAGTATGACTTATATCGCCCACAACTCACTTGTGTTCTACTTGTGCATATTACATCTACGCATAAAACCAGGCTTGGATGCCACTGTTGGGGAACGTAGTAATTTCAAAAAAAAATCTACGCACACGCAAGATCATGGTGATGCATAGCAACGAGAGGGGAGAGTGTTGTCCATGTACCCTCATAGACCGAAAACGGAAGCGTTAGAACAACGCGGTTTATGTAGTCGTACGTCTTCACGATTCGACCGATCGAGTACCGAACGCACGGCACCTCCAAGTTCTGCACACGTTCAACTCGATGACGTCCCTTGAACTCCGATCCAGCCGAGGTTTGAGGGAGAGTTCCGTCAGCACAACGGCGTGGTGATGATGATGATGTTCTATCAACGCAGGGCTTCGCCTAAGCACCGCTACGATATGACCGAGGTGGATTATGGTCGAGGGGGTCACCGCACACGGCTAAGAGATCAAGAGATCAATTTTTGTGTCTATGGGGTGCCCCCCTGCCCCTGTATATAAAGGAGCAAGGGGGGAGGCGGCCGGCCAAGGAGGAGGGCGCGCCAAGGGGGGAGTCCTACTCCCACCGGGAGTAGGACTCCTCCTTTCCTTGTTGGAGTAGGAGAGAAGGAAAGAGGAGGAGAGGGAGAAGGAAAAGGGGGCTGCACCCCTTGTCCAATTCGGACCAGAGGGGGGGCGCAGGCCTCCTTCCTTTTGGCCTCTCTCCTCTATTCCCGTATGGCCCAATAAGGCCCATATACTTTCCGCTAATTCAGTAACTCTCCAGACTCGAAAAATACCCGAATCACTCGGAACCTTTCCGAAGTCCGAATATAGTCGTCCAATATATCAATCTTTATGTCTCGACCATTTCGAGATTCCTCGTCATGTCCCCGATCTCCTCCGGGACTCCGAACTCCTTCGGTACATCAAAACTGATAAACTCATAATATAACCGTCGTCGAACTTTAAGCGTGCGGACCCTACGGGTTCGAGAACTATGTAGACATGACCGAGACACGTCTCCGGTCAATAACCAATAGCGGAACCTGGATGCTCATATTGGTGTTGGGGAACGTAGTAATTTCAAAAAAATTCCTACGCACACGCAAGATCATGGTGATGCATAGCAACGAGAGGGGAGAGTGTTTTCCACGTACCCTCGTAGACCGAAAGTGGAAGTGTTAGCACAACGCGGTTGATGTAGTTGTACGTCTTCACGATCCGACCGATCAAGTACCGAACGTACGACACCTCCGAGTTCAGCACACGTGCAGCCCGATGACGTCCCTCGAACTCCGATCCAGCCGAGTGTTGAGGGAGAGTTTCATCAGCACGATGGCGTGGTGACGATGTTGATGTTCTACCGACGCAGGGCTTCGCCTAAGCACCGCTACAGTATTATCGAGGTGGACTATGGTGGAGGGGGGCACCGCACACGGCTAAAAGATCAACTGATCAATGTTGCGTCTTTGGGGTGCCCCCCTGCCCCCGTATACAAAGGAGCAAGGGGGAGGCGTCCGGCCTAAGAAGAGGGCGCGCCAAGGGGGGAGTCCTACTCCCACCGGGAGTAGGACTCCTCCTTTCCTTGTTGGAGTAGGAGAAGGGAAGGGAGAAGGAGAAGGAAGGAAGGGGGCACCCCCCCCCCCCTCCCTAGTCCAATACGGACTAGTCCATGGGGAGGGGTGCGGCCACCCTTTGGGGCCTTTCTCTCCTTTTCCCGTATGGCCCATTAAGGCCCAATACGAATTCCCGTAACTCTCCAGTACTCCGAAAAATACCCGAATCACTCGGAACCTTTCCGATGTCCGAATATAGTCGTCCAATATATCGATCTTTACGTCTCGACCATTTCGAGACTCCTCGTCATGTCCCCGTTCTCATACGGGACTCCGAACTCCTTCGGTACATCAAAACACATAAACTCATAATATAACTGTCATCAAAACTTTAAGCGTGCGGACCCTACGGGTTCGAGAACTATGTAGACATGACTGAGACACGTCTCCGATCAACAACCAATAGCGGAACCTGGATGCTCATATTGGCTCCCACATATTCTACGAAGATCTTTATCGGTCAAACCGCATAACAAGATACGTTGTTCCCTTTGTCATCGGTATGTTACTTGCCCAAGATTCGATCGTCGGTATCTCAATACCTAGTTCAATCTCGTTACCGGCAAGTCTCTTTACTCGTTCTGTAATACATCATCCCGCAATTAACTCATTAGTTGCAATTCTTGCAAGGCTTATAGTGATGTGCATTACCGAGTGGGCCCAGAGATACCTCTCCGACAATCGGAGTGACAAATCCTAATCTCGAAATACGCCAACCCAACAAGTACCTTCGAAGACACCTGTAGAGCACCTTTATAATCACCCAGTTACATTGTGACGTTTGGTAGCACACAAAGTGTTCCTCCGGTAAACGGGAGTTGCATAATCTCATAGTCATAGGAACATGTATAAGTCTTGAAGAAAGCAATAGCAACATACTAAACGATCAAGTGCTAAGCTAACGGAATGGGTCAATTCAATCACATCATTCTCCTAATGATGTGATCCCGTTAATCAAATGACAACTCATGTCTATGGTTAGGAAACATAACCATCTTCGATTAACGAGCTAGTCAAGTAGAGGCATACTAGTGACACTCTGTTTGTCTATGTATTCACACATGTATTATGTTTCCGGTTAATACAATTCTAACATGAATAATAAACATTTATCATGATATAAGGAAATAAATAATAACTTAATTATTGCCTCTAGGGCATATTTCCTTCAGTCTCCCACTTGCACTAGAGTCAGTAATCTAGTTCACATCGTCATGTGATTTAACATCAATAGTTCACATCTTTATGTGGTTAACACCCATAGTTCACATCGACATGTGACCAACACCCAAAGGGTTTACTAGATTTAGTAATCTAGTTCACATCGCTATGTGATTAACACCCAAAGAGTACTAAGGTGTGATCATGTTTTGCTTGTGAGATAATTTTAGTCAACGGGTCTCATCACATTCAGATCCGTAAGTATTTTGCAAATTTCTATGTCTACAATGCTCGCTTGCGGAGCTACTCTAGTAAATTGCTCCCACTTTCAATATGTATCTAGACCGACATCGAGAGTCATCTAGATTAGTGTCAAAACTTGCATCGACGTAACCCTTTACTTACTTAACCTTTTGTCACTTCCATAATCGAGAAACATATCCTTATTCCACTAAGGATATTTTGACCGTTGTCCATTGATCTACTCCTAGATCACTATTGCACTCCCTTGCCAAACTTAGTGGTAGGGTATGCAATAGATCTGGTACACAACATGGCATACTTTATAGAACCTATGGCTGAGGCTTAGGGAATGACTTTCATTCTCTTTCTATCTTCTGCCGTGGTCGGGCTTTGAGTCTTACTCAATTTCACACCTTGTAACACAGGCAAGAAACTCTTTCTTTGACTGTTCCATTTTGAACTACTTCAAAATCTTGTCAAGGTATGTACTCATTGAAAAAACTTATCAAGCGTCTTGATCTATCTCTATAGATCTTTATGCTCAATATGTAAGCAGCTTCACTGAGGTCTTCCTTTGAAAAACTCCTTTCAAACACTCCTTTATGCTTTGCAGAATAATTATACATTATTTCTGATCAACAATATGTCATTCACATATACTTATCAGAAATGTTGTAGTGCTCCCACTCACTTTATTGTAAATACAGGCTTCACCGCAAGTCTGTATAGAACTATATCCTTTGATCAACTTATCAAAGCGTATATTACAACTCCGAGATGCTTGCACCAGTCCATAGATGGATCGCTGGAGCTTGCATATGTTGTTAGCACCTTTAGGATTGACAAAACCTTCTAGTTGCATGATATACAACTCTTTTTTAATAAATCCATTAAGGAATGCAGTTTTGTTTATCCATTTGCCAGATTTCATAAAATGCGGCAATTGCTAACATGATTCGGACAGACTTAAGCATAGATACGAGTGAGAAACTCTCATCGTAGTCAACACCTTGAACTTGTCGAAAACCTGTTGCGACAATTCTAGCTTTGTAGATAGTAACACTACTAACAGCGTCTGTCTTCCTCTTGAAGATCCATTTAATCTCAATGGCTCACCAATCATCGGGCAAGTCAATCAAAGTCCATACTTTGTTCTTATACATGGATCCCATCTCAGATTTATGGCTTTAAACCATTTTGCGGAATCTGGGCTCATCATCGCTTCCTCATAGTTCGTAGGTTCGTCATGGTTAAGTAACATGACCTCCAGAACAGGATTACCGTACCACTCTGGTGCGGATCTTACTCTGGTTTACCTACGAGGTTCGGTAGTAACTTGATCTGGAGTTACATGATCATCATCATGTAACATCCCAAATTTTGGAATGTTAATATAATTAATTGAATTGTTTGTTTGTTTGCTTGAGTGAATTAAACTTGAGTGAAATTTGAACCTTTTCAAAAACTTTTGAATGAGAGGGAATAAAATGACTTTCCCCTTCTCCGGTAAATTCAAATTCATCCTATTAAAATCAATGAGAGAAGATGACATGACTTCTTCAACTATAAAGAATTTGAACGGAGTTTTGCAATTTAATTCTTTCAAATATTTGCACTTGCTTTCTATTTTTCTTCCCGAGAAATACCCGAAAAATAAATTCTTGCAAGCAAGAAAGAGCGGAGGAAAATGACCCTCCAAAATCAGGGGCATTTTGAAAATATTTGAGCCAATAAAACCAAAGTTTTATTTAAAAATTATTTGCAAAAGAAATAAAGCCTTTAGGGATTTTCTGAAAACATTTTTTAAGTTTTTATTTTGGCCGTGGAATAATGCTCATCATCTACATTTTATTTTTTCGATAATTTTAGTATATAAAACTCTTTATTCAATTGATTTGATTTCCTTTTTATTGTTTTAGTTTCCTAATTTTAAAAATAGGAATGGAATCGTTTTTATTAGGAGAAAACCTAGCCCATTAAGCACTTTCCTATTCTAGCCCAACAAGAGATCATCTCCTTCCTCTGTTTCCTCTCACGTTACTGAAGCTTTCCATGTCCATGGAGACAGAAATCTCCACCTTCCCGATCTCCCTCGTCTTTCCATCCCAGCGCCTCCCGAGACCGCCTATAAAACCCCTCCTCTCCTCGCTCCATTTTTCCCATCACCACGCCCTCCCTGCCCGTAGCCTTCTCGCCACCGTCCTCCTTTTCCTGCCTAGAAACGCCACCAGAGCTCTTCGAACCTCCCATCGCCCAGCGCCACCTCCCAAGCGCCGACCCCTCCTCCGCCACCCCACCCTGCTTGGCGACCTCGCCCCCTCGCCGAGCAGCCTCCACATCGCTGTCTCCTTCCTGCCATCTCTGCCTCACGTACAGGTAACTCCGTTTTGTTTTCAGATTTATTCCTGTAACAGATTTAGTTCCGTTCTTGTTTAGCTTATAACTTTTGATCTAGAAGTCCAATGATGCTGATTCTTTTTGCGTTAGATCACAATTTTCTTGTAGTTTCCAAAAATATATAATTTGTCTATGTTTGGATTTATAAAAATTGAGTTAGATCAGATTTGAATTAAAGCTTGTTTTGCTTATTCCGGGAGTTTAAAATAGATTTTTATTTGATTCTTTTTCTACTGATCACTAGTGATCATATTTACCAGTGGTAAAAACTTCAAAATTGTTTGAGTATTTTAGCTTATTGTTTCATGTAAAACAAATTCTGTTTTAGTTCTATTCAATTATAGCTACTTCTTTTCTATAGTTGTTTTTAAATTATTTTATTTTATATTTCAGAAAGTTTATGTTTGGTTTCTATTAGTTAAACAGTAGGTGTTCAACAAGTTTTTATATTTATTTTTATTTTGTTATCGTGAAATCAATTCAAGTTCGCTAATAACTTGCAATGGATTTCTACTGTTTTAACTCCCAATTGAAAATACTTTCAAAATAGCTTTATAAAAAAATATTTTTTTTGTCTTAACCAAATTTATATTTTATTCTCTGTTATTTTAGTGTTTTATTTTCCGTTAGACAAAACTATTTTTGTGAATGTTGTAGAAGAAGACTCCTAGTTTTATTTGAAGTCTCTTTTGTTTTGATTGTTAGTGTGAGTGCTTATGTGAATGATATGTTTGTTATATAGATTTCATCGAGAGTGACGAGTAGTCTATCAAGTTATTTCTTGAGAACGATAATTCTTCTTCGTCAACATCACCTGCAAGTTCACTTTGATCATTGCTTTCATACCTATGTTTTATTGCATTTAGTGGCATCCTTGCAACCACCCCTCAAGAGTGTTATTGAATCCTTGTAGTTGAGTAGTATGCATGAGGTAGGAACCCATCACCCTGTTACCAAGCCCGGACGTTATTTATTTTAATGCTACGCTATAGTAGACGGGTTTGGTATGAGTGCTCAGGAGTGGTGTGAGAATGAAGGATTTCGTCAATGACGACAACTCCATGATGGCACTGCAAGGACTGCATCTTCAAGGCCTCAAGACTTCAAGACTCGAGACAAGAATTCAATACACACCATTGGGTGAAGGATGGTTGACGGCACCTGGAGAAACCAGTGGTTGGCGGGATGCATGGAGAAGCGCCATGACATCTTGCGGAAAGCTTCACCCAGACTCAAAGAGACGGAAGAATACTTCATGCCGGAAGCTTACCTGCAACCGCAAGTCATTATGGGCTCGCTTGGTTGACCTTAGTTGTGACTCTGGCTGGGACGGTACTAGCAGATGTAGAACTACGGTAGGATGGGTTGAGTACCGGACAGTGGTCAGAGGAACTCTTTGGAAGACCATGTTTCGGTCATCTTGTTCTCAAACACCCTGAAGTGCGAGAACGTAACGAGAGGGATCGAATCTTGCGGGTAAAGTGTACAAACCTCTGCAGAGGACTATAACCTAATCGATTAGCCGTGTCCCCGGTTACGGACAATTTGAGCCTCTGGACTTGGATCTATCTCGGAACTCTCAACACCGGATTGATAACTTAATTGTGGGCAACTTATGATGATTTTGGGCTATGAGACATCGGTTGGCGGAACCATGTCATGATAGAAAACTCCATAGTACAAACTTCATTTATTCCTTTGATGTAGGGAAAATAAAATCAGCTTTTACGCAAACAAAACTCAGATACAGAGCCACAAAGCCAAATTGCATACAGTATAGTTTTACCATCTGTTTATTCATGTTGTGATCTTGCCGGTACATTCAATGTCTTGACCTACATGGCTGCAACGTATCATGTTGCAGATATTTACTCGACAGTAAGAGTTACGATCTGAGGTTACGGTCTACACTCAACCTGCCGATGGCGCTGATGGGACTCCACACCCGCTTGATGGTTTCCGCTGAGTATTACGAGGTATATATCATTTTATGTTATTTATACATGTGATTGCACTTTGATATATACATTGATGTACTCAGTGTGCCAAAGATACTTGATCCGAGGATGGCACAAGAATACGAGGCTTGACCGTCTGAGGTCGGGTCGCTACACATCATCAGCTTCCTCACTAATTGATGTAGGAGTCACAGGAACATATTTCTATGATAAACTACTTTCAATAAGGGAGCAGGTACAGTTACCTCATCAAGTTCTACTTTCCTCCCACTCACTTCTTTCGAGAGAAACTCCTTCTCTAGAAAGAATCCGAATTTAGCAACAAAAGTCTTGCCTTCGGATCTGTGATAGAAGGTGTACCCAACTGTCTCCTTTGGGTATCCTATGAAGACACATTTCTCCGATTTGGGTTTGAGCTTATCAAGATGAAACCTTTTCTTATAAGCATCGCAACCCCAAACTTTAAGAAACGACAACTTTGGTTTGTTGCCAAACCACAGTTCATACGGTGTTGTCTCAACGGATTTAGATGGTGCCCTTTTTAACGTGAATGCACCTGTCTCTAATGCATAACCCCAAAAGGATAGTGGTAGATCGGTAAGAGACATCATAGATCGAAAGTACGGTTATGACGTTCGGATACACCATTACACTGTGGTGTTCCAGGTGGCGTGAGTAGTGAAACTATTTCACATTGTTTTAACTGAAGGCAAACTCGTAACTCAATTGTTTTACCTCTGCGATCATATCATAGAAACTTTTATTTTCTTGTTACGATGATTCTCCACTTTACTCTGAATTTTTTTTGAACTTTTCAAATGTTTCAGACTTGTGTTTCATCAAGTAGATATACCCATATCTGCTCAAATCATTTGTGAAGGTCATAAAATAACGATACCCGCCTCAAGCCTCAACACTCATCGGATCGCATACATCAGTATGTATTATTTCCAATAAGCCAGTTGCTTGCTCCATTGTTCCGGAGAACGGAGTTTTAGTCATCTTGCCCATAAGGCATGGTTCGCAAGCATCAAGTGATTCATAATCAAGTGATTCCAAAATCCCATGAGCATGGAGTTTCTTCATGCGCTTTACACCAATATGACCTAAACGGCAGTGCCACAAATAAGTTGCACTATCATTATTAACTTTGCATCTTTTGGCTTCAATATTATGAATATGTGTATCACTACGATCGAGATCCAACGAACCATTTTCATTGGGTGTATAACCATAGAAGGTTTTATTCATGTAAATGAACAACAATTATTCTCTAACTTAAATGAATAACCGTATTGCAATAAACATGATCAAATCATATTCATGTTCAACGCAAACACTAAATAACACTTATTTAGGTTCAACACTAATACCGAAAATATAGGGAGTGTGCGATGATAATCATATCAATCTTGGAACTACTTCCAACACACATCGTCACCTCGCCTTAACTAGTTTCTGTTCATTCGCAACTCCGCTTCGAGTTACTACTTTTAGCAACCGAACCAGTATCAAATACCGAGGGGTTGCTACGAACACTAGTAAAATACACATCAATAATCTGTATATCAAATATACCTTTGTTCACTTTGCCATCCTTCTTATCCACCAAATACTTGGGGCAGTTCCGCTTCTAGTGACCAGTCCCTTTGCAGTAGAAGCACTTAGTCTCAGGCTTAGGTCCAGACTTGGGCTTCTTCACTTGAGCAGCAACTTGCTTGCCGTTCTTTTTGAAGTTCCCCTTTCTTCCCTTTGTCCCTTTACTTGAAACTAGTGGTCTTGTTAACTATCAACACTTTGATGCTCTTTCTTGATTTCTACCTTCGTCGATTTTAGCATCGCGAAGAGCTCGGGAATTACTTTCGTCATCCCTTGCATATTATAGTTCATCACGAAGTTCTAGTAACTTGGTGATAGTGACTAGAGAATTCTGTCAATTACTATCTTATCTGGAAGATTAACTCCCACTTGATTCAAGCAATTGTAGTACCCAGACAATCTGAGCACATGCTCACTGGTTGAGCTATTCTCCTCCATCTTGTAGGCAAAGTACTGTGAGAGGTCTCATACCTCTCGACACGGGCATGAGTATGAAATACCAATTTCAACTCTTGGAACATCTTATATGCTCCGTGGCATTCAAAACATTTTTGAAGTCCCAGTTCTAAGCCGTAAAGCATGGTGCACTAAACTATCAAGTAGTCATCATACCGAGCTTTGTCAAACGTTCATAATGTCTGCATCTGCTCCTGCAATAGGTCCGTCACCTAGCGGTGCATCAAGACATAATTCTTCTGTGCAGCAATGAGGTTAATCCTCAGATCACGGACCAAGTCCGCATCATTGCTACTAACAATTTTCAACTTAATTTTCTCTAGAAACATATCAAAATATAAACAGGGAGCAAAAACGCGAGCTATTGATCTACAACATAGATATGCTAATACTACCAGGACTAAGTTCATGATAAATTAAAGTTCAATTAATCATATTACTTAAGAACTCCCACTTAGATAGACATCTCTCTAATCCTCTAAGTGATCACATGATCCATATCAACTAAACCATGTCCGATCATCACGTGAGATGGAGTAGTTTCAATGGTGAACATCAATATGTTGATTGATACGTATCCAACGTATCTATAATTTTTTATTGCTCCATGCTACTTTATCTACTGTTTTGGACTATATTGGGCTTTATTTTCCACTTCTATATTACTTTTGGGACTAACCTATTAACCGGAGGCCCAGCCCAGAATTGCTATTTTTTGCCTTTTTCAGTATTTGAAAGAAACAGAATATCAAATGGAGTCCAAACGGAATGAAACCTTCGAAAACGTGATTTTCTCACCGAACGTGATCCAGGAGACTTGGACCCTACGCCAAGGAACAACAGAGGCGGTCACAAGGGTGGGGGGCGCCCCCCTAGGGCGCCCCCCTGCCTTGTGGGCCCCCTGTTGCTCCACCAACGTACTCCTTCCTCCTATATATACCTACGTACCCCCAAACGATCAGATACGGAGCCAAAAACCTAATTCCACCGCTGCAACTTCCTGTATCCACGAGATCCCATCTTGGGGCCTGTTAGGAGCTCACGGAGGGGCATCCACCACGGAGGGCTTCTACATCAACACCATAGCCTCTCCGATGAAGTGTGAGTAGTTTACTTCAGACCTTCGGGTCCATAGCTAGTAGCTAGATGGCTTCTTCTCTCTTTTTGGATCTCAATACAATGTTCTCCCCTCTCTCGTGGAGATCTATTCGATGTAATCTTGTTTTTGCGGTGTGTTTGCTGAGACCGATGAATTGTGGGTTTATGATCCAGCTTATCTATGAATACTATTTGAATCTTCTCTGAATTCTTTTATGTAGGATTGAGTTATCTTTGCAAGTCTCTTCGAATTATCCGTTTGGTTTGGCCAACTAGATTGGTAGTTCTTGCAATGGGAGAAGTGCATAGCTTTGGGTTCAATCTTGCGGTGTCCTTACCAAAGGATGTAAAGGGTTGCAAGGCACGATTGTATTGTTGCCATTGAGGATAACAAGATGGGGTATTTATCATATTGCATGAATTTATTCCTCTACATCATGTCATCTTGCTTAAGCGTTACTCTTTTTAACTTAATACTCTAGATGCATGCTGGATAGCGGTCGATGAGTGGAGTAATAGTAGTAGATGCAGAATCGTTTCGATCTACTTGTCTCGGACGTGATGCCTATATACATGATCATACCTAGATATACTCATAATATGCTCAATTCTGTCAATTGCTCAACAGTAATTTGTTCACCCACCGTAGAATACTTATGCTATTGAGAGAAGCCACTAGTGAAACCTATGGTCCTCGGGTCTATTCTCATCATATCAATCTCCATCACTTTTATACTTGCTTTGTTTTTACTTTTCTTTTTTACTTTTCACTTTGCATCTATATACCAAAAATACCAAAAATATTATCTCTATCAGATCTCACTCTCGTAAGTGAACGTGAAGGGATTGACAACCCCTAATCACGTTGGTTGCGAGTAGCTATCGATTTGTGAGGTACGAGGGACTTGTGCGTGGCCTCCTACTGGATTGATACCTTGGTTCTCAAAAACTGAGGGAAATACTTACGCTACTCTGCTGCATCATCCTCTCCTCTTCGGGGAAAACCAACGCAAGCTCAAGACGTAGCAAGAAGGATTTCTGGCGCCGTTGCCGGGGAGTCTACATACCAAGTACCCATCACAATCCCTATCTCTCGCATTACATTATTTGTCATTTGCCTCTCGTTTTCCTCTCCCCCACTTCTCCCTTGCCATTTTATTCGCCCTCTCTCTCCCAATCTCCTTCTCTTTTTTCCCGTTGCCTTTTCTGTGTCCATTTGTTTGGTCGTGTGATTAGTTTTCTTGCTTGTCGTTATGTCTGAAATTGGGGAAATTATTGCCGATATGGGTGATAATAATATGGAAAATTCTGAAGCTCCTGCTGAAGAATCCCCTACCTATCATACAAAAAGATTTCGAATCGGTAGTGGTAATATTATTGGAAAATGAGTTATTCAATATTTCTTTACTTGTGCTGGTGCTTTACCCTCTATGGGTGGTTCTATTCTCCATAGAACTAGTAGCCTTGCGGATGCTATTGCCATGCTTATCGTTGAACTTGAAAGGCAATTTATGCATATGCACCCTTCTATACAAAGAATTTTCCTAGAATTTTCTAATATTGAACACTCCTCTGTTAAGCGTGCCGCTACTATCTTTTTGGCTCATGAATTTAGATTTATAATAAAAGAAGCCAAAGAAATCTTTGCGCATTATAGGGTGGACGCTGGCCGTCCTCCCATAGAATCTACCCTCTTTGATCAAGAAGAAGTAATGCGTTTTCAATCTATCGACTATGTTGCTTTCAATGAAAATCTTAGAAAGAAGGTGCCTACCAATATTTTAATTGATAGAATCTCTGAACTTAATGATGATTTGGCTATTCGAAATAATGAGCTAGGAGGCTCTCTTGAGTATAGGCTCACCAAGTTCTGTCAAAAGAATGCTTATAATGATGAATTGGTTGTGCAATATGAAGGGTCGAAAGAGGAACCTATACCTCCTAAAATTGATCTTGGGGACTTTTGTCCTGTTAAATTTAGCCCTTTTGATTACTTTTTCTTACCGCAAAGAAAACTTGCTGCCGAACGTAGAGAATATGAAATGAGTTTCACCGATCTATCTTATTACTACGGCACTACCTAGATCTATCCTTGCTTTTATGCCTGGCTAGGGGCGTTAAACGATAGCGCTTGTTGGGAGGCAACCCAATTTTATTTTTAGTTTTTAGTTTTTAGTTTTTGTTTCTGTTTAGGAATAAATATCCATCTAGCCTCTGTTTAGATTTGGTTTTATCTTTTAATTAGTGTTTGTGCCAAGCTAGACCTATTGATTCTTGGATAATAGTTATTTGATCTTGCTGTAATTTCCAGAAACTTTGTGCTCAGTGCCTGAATTGTTAAAAATCACCAGAACGTAATAAAATATTTATTCCAATTGCTGCTGATCAATAAACAAATTGTCCAGGTCGTCTAATTTTGGTAGAATTTTTTGAGTTCCAGAAGTTTGCGTTAGTTACAGATTACTACAGACTGTTCTGTTTTTGACAGATTCTGTTTCGTGTGTTGTTTGCTTATTTTGATGAATCTATGGCTAGTAAAATAGTTTATGATCCATAGAAAAGTTGGAATACAGTAGGTTTAACACCAATATAAATAAAGAATGAGTTCATTACAGTACCTTAAAGTAGTCTTTTGTTTTCTTTCTCTAACGGAGCTCACGAGATTTCTATTGAGTTTTGTGTTGTGAAGTTTTCAAGTTTTGGGTGAATTATTTTGATGGATTATGGAACAAGGAGTGGCAAGAGCCTAAGCTTGGGGATGCCCATGGCACCCCCAAGATAATCCAAGGATACCAAAAAGTCAAAGCTTGGGGATGCCCCGGAAGGCATCCCCTCTTTAAATCCACTTCCATCGGTAATTTACTTGGAGCTATATTTTTATTCACCACATGATATGTGTTTTGCTTGGAGCGTCTTGTATTATTTGTGTCTTTGCTTGTTAGTTTACCACAATCATCCTTTCTGTACACACCTTTTGCGAGAGCCATACATGAATTGGAATTTGATAGAATACTCTATGTGCTTCACTTATATTTTTTGAGCTTGATAGTTTTGCTCATAGTGCTTCACTTGTATCTTTTGAGCGTGATAATTTTTGCTCTAGTGCTTCACTTAGATCTTTTAGAGCATGGTGGTGGATTTGTTTTAAAGAAACTATTGATCTCTCATGCTTCACTTAGATTATTTTGAGAGTGGTTAATAGCATGGTAATTTGCTTAATGTTAATATACTTGGTACTCAAGATATGTGAAACTTTCTTTTGAGTGCGTTGAATACTAAGATAAGTTTGATGCTTGATAATTGTTTTGAGATATGAAGATAGTGATTAGAGTCATGCTAGTTGAGTAGTTGTGAATTTAAAGAATACTTGTGTTGAAGTTTGTGATTCCCGTAGCATGCATGTATGGTGAACCATTATGTGATGAACTCGGAGCATGATTTATTTATTGATTGTCTTCCTTATGAATGGCGGTCGGGGACGAGCGATGGTCTTTTCCTACCAATCTATCCCCCTAGGAGCATGCGCGTAATACTTTGCTTTGATAACTTCTAGATTTTTGCAATAAGTATATGAGTTCTTTATGACTAATGTTGAGTCCATGGATTACACGCACTTTTTCCCATCCTTCCACCATTGCTAGCCTCTCTAATACCGCGCACTTTTCGCCGGTATCATACACCCACCATATACCTTCCTCAAAACAGCCACCATACCTACCTATCATGGCATTTCCATAGCCATTCCGAGATATATTACCATGCAACTTTCCACCGTTCCGTTTATTATGACACACTCCATCATTGTCATATTGCTAGCATGATCATGTAGTTGACATCGTATATGTGGCAAAGCCACCGTTCATAATTCTTTCATACATGTCACTCGTGTTTCATTGCATATCCCGGTACACCGCCGGAGGCATTCATATAGAGTCATATCTTTGTTCTAGATATCGAGTTGTAATTGTTGAGTTGTAAGAAAAATAAAAGTGTGATGATCATCATTATTAGAGCATTGTCCCAAGTGAGGAAAGGATGATGGAGACTATGATTCCCCCACAAGTCAGGATGAGACTCCGGATGAAAAATAAAAAAAAGAAGAAAAAAAGAGGCCATAAAAAAAGAGAAAAGGCCCAAAAAAAGAAGAAAAAAAATGAGAGAAAAAGAGAGAAGGGACAATGTTACTATCCTTTTACCACACTTGTGCTTCAAGTAGCACCAAGATCTTCATGATAGAGAGTCTCTCATTTTGTCACTTTCATATACTAGTGGGAATTTTTCATTATGGAACTTGGCTTGTATATTCCAATGATGGGCTTCCTCAAATGCCCTAGGTCTTCGTGAGCAAGCGAGTTGGATGCACACCCACTTAGTTTCTTTTGTTGAGCTTTCATATACTTATAGATCTAGTGCATCCGTTGCATGGCAATCCCTACTCACTCACATTGATATCTATTGATGGGCATCTCCATAGCCCGTTGATACGCCTAGTTGATGTGAGACTATCTTCTCCCTTTTTGTATTCTCCACAACCACCATTCTATTCCACCTATAGTGCTATATCCATGGCTCACGCTCATGTATTGCACGAAGATTGAAAAAGTTTTGAAAATCTTAAGTATGAAACAATTGCTTCGCTTGTCATCGGGGTTGTGCATGATTTAAATATTTTGTGTGGGGAAGATGGAGCATAGCCAGACTATATGATTTTGTAGGGATAACTTTCTTTGGCCATGTTATTTTGAGAAGACATAATTGCTTAGTTAGTATGCTTGAAGTATTATTATTTTTATGTCAATATGAACTTTTGTCTTGAATCTTTTGGATCTGAATATTCATACCATGATTAAGAAGATTTACATTAAAATTATGCCAAAGTATCACTCCGCATCAAAAATTCTCTTTTTATCATTTACCTACTCGAGGATGAGCAGGAATTAAGCTTGGGGATGCCCAATACGTCTCCAACGTATCTATAATTTTTTATTGCTCCATGCTACTTTATCTACTGTTTTGGACTATATTGGGCTTTATTTTCCACTTTTATATTAATTTTGGGACTAACCTATTAACCGGAGGCCCAGCCCAGAATTGCTGTTCTTTGCCTATTT
This sequence comes from Aegilops longissima, assembly GCA_021605205.1. NCBI lineage: Eukaryota > Viridiplantae > Streptophyta > Magnoliopsida > Poales > Poaceae > Aegilops > Aegilops longissima. Next base: position 599,337,789 of record CM038676.1, on the reverse strand, counting down.
CAGTATTTCGAAGAAACATAATATCAAACGGAGTCCAAACGGAATGAAACCTTCGGAAACGTGATTTTCTCACCGAACGTGATCCAGGAGACTTGGACCCTACGCCAAGGAACAACAGAGGCGGTCACGAGGGTGCCCCCCCCCCTAGGGCGCGCCCCCTTCCTCGTGGGCCCCCTGTTGCTCCACCAACGTACTCCTTCCTCCTATATATACCTACGTACCCCCAAACGATCAGATACGGAGCCAAAAATCTAATTCCACCGCCGCAACTTCCTGTATCCACGAGATCCCATCTTGGGGCCTGTTCCGGAGCTCCGCCGGAGGGGGCATCCACCACGGAGGGCTTCTACATCAACACCATAGCCTCTCCGATGAAGTGTGAGTAGTTTACTTCAGACCTTCGGGTCCATAGCTAGTAGCTAGATGGCTTCTTCTCTCTTTTTGGATCTCAATACAATGTTCTCCCCCTCTCTCATGGAGATCTATTCGATGTAATCTTGTTTTTGCGGTGTGTTTGTTGAGACCGATGAATTGTGGGTTTATGATCCACCTTATCTATGAATACTATTTGAATCTTCTCTGAATTCTTTTATGTATGATTGAGTTATATTTGCAAGTCTCTTCGAATTATCCATTTGGTTTGGTAACTAGATGGGTAGTTCTTGCAATGGGATAAGTGCATAGCTTTGGGTTCAATCTTGCGGTGTCCTTACCCAGTGACAGAAAGGGTTGCAAGGCACGTATTGTATTGTTGCCATCGAGGATAACAAGATGGGGTATTTATCATATTGCATGAATTTATTTCTCTACATCATGTCATCTTGCTTAAGGCATTACTCTGTTTTTAACTTAATACTCTAGATGCATGCTGGATAGCGGTCGATGAGTGGAGTAATAGTAGTAGATGCAGAATCGTTTCGATCTACTTGTCTCGGACGTGATGCCTATATACATGATCATACCTAGATATACTCATAACTATGCTCAATTCTGTCAATTGCTCAACAGTAATTTGTTCACCCACCGTAGAATACTTATGCTATTGAGAGAAGCCACTTGTGAAACCTATGGCCCCCGGGTCTATTCTCATCATACCAATATCCATCACTTTTATACTTGCTTTGTTTTTACTTTGCTTTTTACTTTTCACTTTGCATCTATATACCAAAAATACCAAAAATATTATCTCTATCAGATCTCACTCTCGTAAGTGTCGTGAAGGGATTGACAACCCCTAATCGCGTTGGTTGCGAGTAGCTATCGATTTGTGCAGGTACGAGGGACTTGTGCGTGGCCTCCTACTGAATTGATACCTTGGTTCTCAAAAACTGAGGGAAATACTTACGCTACTCTGCTGCATCATCCTCTCCTCTTCGGGGAAAACCAACGCAAGCTCAAGACGTAGCATTGTGTTGGGGAACGTAGTAATTTCAAAAAATTTCCTACGCACACGCAAAATCATGGTGATGCATAGCAAGGAGAGGGCGAGTGTATCTTCATACCCTTGAAGATCGCTAAGAGTAAGCGTTTATGAACCGGTTGATGTAGTCGTGCGTCTTCACGATCCGACCGATCCAAGTACCGAACGCACGGCACCTCCGAGTTCTGCACACGTTCAGCTCGATGACGTCCTCGCCTTCTCGATCCAGCAAGATGGGCGAAGTAGTAGATGAGTTCCGGCAACACGACGGCGTGGTGACGGTGTTGGTGAAGAACAATCTCCGCAGGGCTTCGCCTAAGCACTACGGAATCTATGACGGAGGATAAACTAGAGGGGACGGGGTTGCCGACACACGGCTTGGTGTTTCTTGATCTGTCTTTGGTGCTAGCCCTGCCCCTCTATTTATATGTTGAGCTCTGGGGTCGAAACTTGGAGTAAAAGCCTCCTCAAAGTCGGTTTTTCCCGAAAGGCAAGAGTCCTACATGGACTCCAGGGCTAGACGTCAGGGTTCCCGGCGTCTATCCCCTAGACTCCAGGGTTCCTGGTGTCTAGCCTCTTGTCTCCGCAAAACTTCCTTTTGCACTTTCCAAAAGCCTCATGGGCTTTCCCCTTTGGCCCAAATAAAGTGTTCTCGTACCCAAACATTTCGGGAAACCTCCGGAACCCCTTCCGGTGAATTCCGGAACCCTTCCGGAGATCAAACACTATTATCCCATATATTAAACTTTATCTCCGGACCATTCTGGAGTTCCTCGTCATGTCCATGATCTCATCCGGAACTCCGAACAACATTCGGTCACCAACATACATAACTCATATAATACTATATCGTCAACGAAACGTTAAGCGTGAGGACCCTACGGGGTCGAGAACTATGTAGACATGACCGAGACACGTCTCCAGTCAATAACCAATAGCAGGACCTGGATGCCCATATTGGCTCCCACATATTCTACGAAGATCTTTATCGGTCAAACCGCATAACAACATACGTTGTTTCCTTTGTCATTGGTATGTTACTTGCCCGAGATTCGATCGTCGGTATCTCAATACCTAGTTCAATCTCGTTACCGGCAAGTCTCTTTACTCGTTATGTAATGCATCATTCTGTAACTAACTCATTAGCTACATTGCTTGCAAGGCTTATAGTGATGTGCATTACCGAGAGGGCCCAGAGATACCTCTCCGACAATCGGAGTGACAAATCCTAATCTCGAAATACGCCAACTCAACAAGTACCTTTGGACACACCTGTAGAGCTCCTTTATAATCACCCGATTACGTTGGACGCTTGGTAGCACACAAAGTGTTCCTCCGTAAACGGATTTGCATAATCTCATAGTCATAGGAACATGTATAAGTCATGAAGAAAGCAATAGCAACATACTAAACGATCAAGTGCTAAGCTAACGGAATGGGTCAAGTCAATCACATCATTCTCCTAATTATGTGACCCCGTTAATCAAATGACAACTCATGTCCATGGCTAGGAAACTTAACCATCTTTGATTCACGAGCTAGTCAAGTAGAGGCATACTAGTGACACTATGTTTGTCTATGTATTCACACATGTATCAAGTTTCCGGTTAATACAATTCTAGCATGAATAATAAACATTTATCATGAAATAAGGAAATAAATAATAACTTTATTATTGCCTCTAGGGCATATTTCCTTCAGTCTCCCACTTGCACTAGAGTCAATAATCTAGTTCACATCGCCATGTGATTTAACACCAATATTCATATCTGTATATGATTAACACCCATAGTTCACATCGTCATGTGACCAACACCCAAAGGGTTTACTCGAGTCAATAATCTAGTTCACATTGCAATGTGATTAACAATCAAAGAGTACTAAGGTGTGATCATGTTTTGCTCGTGAGAGAAGCTTAGTCAACGGGTCTGTCACATTCAGAGTCGTATGTATTTTGCAAATATTCTATGTCTACAATGCTCTGCACGGAGCTACTCTAGCTAATTGCTCCCACTTTCAATATGTATCCAGATTGAGACTTAGAGTCATCTGGATCGGTGTAAAAGCTTGCACCTATGTAACTCTTTACGATGGGCTCTTTTATCACCTCCATAATCGAGAAATATTTCCTTAGTCCTCACTAAGGATATTCTTGACCAATGTCCAGTGATCTACTCCTAGATCACTATTGTACTCCCTTGACAAATTCAGAGCAAGGTATACAATAGGTCTGGTACATAGCATAGCATACTTTATAGAACCTATAACTGAGGCATAGGGAATGACTTTCATTCTCTTTTCTATTTTCTGCCGTGGTCGGGATTTGAGTCTTACTCAATTTCACACCTTTGCAACACAGGCAAGAACTCTTTCTTTGACTGTTCCATTTTGAACTACTTCAAAATATTGACAAGGTATGTACTTTTTGAAAAACTTATCAAGCGTCTTGATCTATCTCAATAGATCTTGATGCTCAATATGTAAATAGCTTTACGGAGGTCTTTCTTTTAAAGAACTCCTTTCAAATACTCCTTTATGCTTTCCAGAAAAATTCTATATCATTTCCGATCAATAATATGTTACTCACATATATTTATCAGAAAGGCGGTAGTGCTCCCACTCACTTTATTGTAAATACAGGCTACACCGCAAGTCTGTATAAAACTATATGCTTTGATCAACTTATCAAAGCGTATATTCCAACTCTGAGATGCTTGCACCAGTCCATAGATGGATCGCTGGAGCTTGCACATTTTGTTAGCACCTTTAGGATTGACAAAACCTTCTAGTTGCATCATATACAACTCTTCTTTAAGAAAACCATTAAGGAATGCAGTTTTGACAACCATTTGCCAGATTTCATAAAATGTGGCAATTGCTAACTGTTGGGGAACGTAGTAATTTCAAAAAATTTCCTACGATCACGCAAGACCATGGTGATGGCATAGCAACGAGAGGGGAGAGTCGTCCGCCCACGCACTCGTGAGACCGAAAGCGAAGCGTTATAACAACGCTGTTGATGTAGTCGACGTCTTCACGATCCGACCGATCCAAGCACCGAACGACGGCACCTCCGAGTTTGCACACGCTCAGCTTGATGACGATCCCGGACTCGATCCAGCAAAGTGTCGGGATGAGTTCCGTCAAGACGACGGCGTGGGACGATGTTGATGCTCCACCGACGAGGGCTTCGCCTAAGCTCCGCGACGATATGACTTCTCCGGCGCAGGCTTCACCTAAGCTCCATGACGATATGACCAAGTGGAATATGGTGGAAGGGGCACCGCGACACGGCTAAGGAAAGATCCGAGATCAACTTGTGTGTCATGGGGTGCCCCTGCCTCGTATATAAAGGAGACAAGGGGAGGTGGCGGCCCAAGGGGAGGCGACAAGGAGGAGTCCTACTCCCACCGAGTAGGACTCCCCCTCTCCTAGTTGGAGTAGGATTGGGGAGGGAAAGAGGGAAGGGCGCCCCTCTCCTTGTCCTATTCGGACTGGAAGGGGAGGGGGCGCAGCCCACCTTGGCCGGCCCTTCTCCTTCTCCCTTGAGGCCCATGAAGGCCCATATACACCCCGGGGTTCCGTAACCCCGGTGTTCCAATAATATCCTGTTTTCACTCGGAACCATTCCAAGTCCAAACATAGGCTTCCAATATATCAATCTTTATGTCTCGACCATTTCGAGACTCCTCGTCATGTCCGTGATCACATCCGGACTCAACAAACTTCGTGCATCAATACTTATAAACTCATAATGAACTGTCATTGAAACGTTAAGCGTGCATGGACCCTATGGGTTCGAGAACTATGTAGACATGACCTAGAACTATTCTTGGTCAATAACCAATAGCGGAACCTGGATGCCCATATTGGCTCCTACATATTCTACGAAGATCTTTATCGGTCAAACCGCATAACAACATACTTTGTTCCTTTGTCATCGGTATGTTACTTGCCCGAGATTCAATCGTCGGTATCCAATACCTAGTTCAATCTCGTTACGCAAGTCTCTTTACTCGTTCCGTAATACATCATCTCATAACTAACTCATTAGTTACAATGCTTGCAAGGCTTAGGTGATGAGTATTACCGAGAAGGCCCAGAGATACCTCTCCGACAATCGGAGTGACAAAACCTAATCTCAAATACGCTAACCCAACATGTACCTTTGGAGACACCTGTAGTACTCCTTTATAATCACCCGATTACGTTGTGACGTTTGGTAGCACCAAAGTGTTCCTCCGTAAACGGAGTTGCATAATCTCATAGTTACAGGAACATGTATAAGTCATGAAGAAAGCAATAGCAACATACTAAACGATCATGTGCTAGGCTAACGGAATGGGTCATGTCAATCACATCATTCTCCTAATGATGTGATCCCGTTAATCAAATGACAACTCATGTCTATGGCTAGGAAACTTAACCATCTTTGATTCAACGAGCTAGTCAAGTAGAGGCATACTAGTGACACTATGTTTGTCTATGTATTCACACATGTATTATGTTTCGGTTAATACAATTCTAGCATGAATAATAAACATTTATCATGAAATAAGGAAATAAATAATAACTTTATTATTGCCTCTAGGGCATATTTCCTTCATCTCCCACTTGCACTAGAGTCAATAATCTAGTTCACATCGCCATGTGATTTAACATCAATAGTTCACATCTATATGTGGTTAACACCCATAGTTCACATCGACATGTGACCAACACCCAAAGGGTTTACTAGAGTCAGTAATCTAGTTCACATCGCTATGTGATTAACACCCAAAGAGTACTAAGGTGTGATCATGTTTTGCTTGTGAGATAATTTTAGTCAACGGGTCTGCATCACATTCAGAGCCGTAAGTATTTTGCAAATTTCTATGTCTACAATGCTCGCACGGAGCTACTCTAGCTAATTGCTCCCACTTTCAATATGTATCCAGATTGAGACTCGAGTCATCTAGATTAGTGTTAAAACTTGCATCGACGTAACCTTTACTTATTTAACCTTTTTCACTTCCATAATCGAGAAACATATCCTTATTCTACTAAGGATAATTTTGACCGCTGTCCATTGATCTACTCCTAGATCTCTATTGCACTCCTTGCCAATCTTAGTGGTAGGGTATGCAATAGATCTGGTACACAACATGACATACTTTATAGAACCTATGGCTGATGCATAGGGAATGACTTTCATTCTCTTTCTATCTTCTGCCGTGGTCGGGTTTTGAGTCTTACTCAATCTCACACCTTGTAACACAGAAAGAACTTTTCTTTGACTGTTCCATTTTGAACTACTTCAAAATCTTGACAAGGTATGTGCTTATTGAAAAACTTATCAAGTGTCTTGATCTATCTCAATAGATCTTGATGCTCAATATGTAAGAAGCTTCACCGAGGTCTTTCTTCGAAAAACTCCTTTCAAATACTCCTTTATGCTTTGCAGAATAATTCTACATTATTTCGATCAACAATATGTCATTCACATATACTTATCGAAATGCTGTAGTGCTCCCACTCACTTCTTTGTAAATACTGAGCTTCTCCAAAAGTCTGTATAAAACCATATGCTTTGATCACACTATCAAAGCGTTTATTCCAACTCCGAGATGCTTGCACCGGTCCATAGATGGATCGCTGGAGCTTGCACATTTTGTTAGCTCCTTTAGGATTGACAAAAACTTCGGTTGCATCATATACAACTCTTCTTTAATAAATCCATTAAAGAATGTAGTTTTGACATCCATTTGCCAGATTTCATAAAATGTGGCAATTGCTAACATGATTCGGACAGACTTTAAGAATCGCTTCAGATTGAGAAAATCTCATTGTAGTCAACACCTTGAACTTGTCGAAAAACCTTTTGCGACAAGTCGAGCTTTGTAGATAGTAACACTACTATCAGCATCTGTCTTCCTCTTGAAGATCCATTTATATAATATGGCTTGCCGATCATCGGCAACTCCATCAAAGTCCATACTTTGTTCTCATACATGGATCCCATCTCAGATTTCATGGCCTCAAGCCATTTCATGAATCTGGGCTCATCATCGCTTCCTCATAGTTCGTGAGGTTCATCATGGTCTAGTAACATGACTTCCGAACATGATTACCGTATCACTCTGGTGCGGATCTTACTCGAAGACCTACGAGGTTTGGTAGCAACTTGATCTGAAGTTTCATGATCATCATCATTAACTTCCTCACTAATTGGTGTAGGAATCACCGAACTGATTTCGTGATGAACTACTTTCCAATAAGGGAGAAGGTACAATTACCTCATCAAGTTCTACTTTCCTCCCACTCACTTCTTTCGAGAGAAACTTCTTCTCTAGAAAGGATCCATCTTAGCAACGAATAACTTGCCTTCGGATCTGTGATAGAAGGTGTACCCAATAGTTACCTTTGGGTATTCTATGAAGACGCACTTCTCGATTTGGGTTCGAGCTTATCAGTTGAAAACTTTTTCACATAAGCATCACAACTCCAAACTTTAAGAAACGACATACTTAGGTTTATTGTTAAACCATAGTTCATACGGTGTCATCTCAACGGATTTAGATGGTGCCCTATTAAACGTGAATGCAGCTGTCTCTAATGCATAACCCCAAAACGATATTGGTAAATCGGTAAGAGACATCATTGATCGCACCATATCAAAATAAAGTACGGTCATGACGTTCGGACACACCATTACGTTATGGTGTTCCATGTGGCGTGAGCTGTGAAACTATTCCACATTGTTTTATATGAAGGCCAAACTCGTAACTCAAATATTCTCCTCCACGATCAGATCGTAGAAACTTTATTTTCTTATTACGATGATTCTCCACTTCACTCTGAAATTCTTTGAACTTTTCAATTATTTCAGACTTATGTTTCATCAAGTAGATATACCCATATCTGCTCAAATCATCTTGTGAAGGTCAGAAAATAACGATACTTGCCACGAGCTTTAACACTCATCGGACCGCATACATCAAGATGTATTATTTCCAATAAGTCATTTGCTCGCTCCATTGTTCCGAGAACGAGTCTTTAGTCATCTTGCCCATAAGGCATGGTTATAAGCATCAAGTGATTCATAATCAAGTGATTCCAAAATCCCATCAGCATGGAGTTTCTTCATGCGCTTTACACCAATATGACCTAAACGGCAAGTGCCACAAATAAGTTGCACTATCATTATTAACTTTGCATCTTTTGGTTTCAATATTATGAATATGTGTATCACTATGATCGAGATCTAATGAACCATTTTCATTGGGTGTGTAACCATATAAGGTTTTATTCATGTAAGCAGAACAACAATTTATTCTCTTACTTAAATGAATAACAGTATTGCAATAAACATGATCAAATCATATTTATGCTCAATACCAAATAACACTTATTTAGGTTCCACACTAATCCCGAAAGTATAGGGAGTGTGCGATGATGATCATATCAATCTTGGAACTACTTCCAACACTCATCGTCACTTCCCTTCAACTAGTCTCTGTTTATTCAGAACTCCTGTTTGAGTTACTAATCTTAGCAACCGAACAGTATCAAATACTCGGGGCTACTATAAACACTAGTAAGTTACACATCAATAACCTGTATATCAAATATAACCTTGTTCACTTTGCCATCCTTCTTATCCACCAAATATTCAGGGTAGTTCCGCTTCGGTGACCAGTTCCATTGCAGCAAAAGTACTCAGTCTCGGGCTTAGGTCTAGACTTGGGCTTCTTCACTCGAGCAGCAACTTGCTTGCCGTCCTTTTGAAGTTCCCTTCTTCCTTTGCCATTTTCCTTGAGACTAGTGGTCTTGTCAACCATCAACACTTGATGTTTTTCTTGATTTCTACCTTCACGATTTTAGCATCGCCAAGAGCTCGAGAATCTTTTTCGTCATCCCTTGCATACTATAGTTCATCACGAAGTTCTACTAACTTAGTGATGGTGACTAGAGAATTCTGTCAATCACTATCTTATCTGGAAGATTAACTCCCACTTGATTCAAGTGATTGAAGTACTCGCACAATCTGAGCACATGCTCACTAGTTGAGCGATTCTCCTCCATCTTTTAGCTATAGAACTTGTTGGAGACTTCATATCTCTCAACTCGGTATTTGCTTGAAATATTAACTTCAATTCCTGGAACATCTCATATGGTCCATGACGCTCAAAACGCCTTTGAAGTCCCGATTCTAAGCCGTTAAGCATGGTGCACTAAACTATCAAGTAGTCATCATATTGAGCTAGCCAAACGCTCATAACGTCAGATCGCTCATATTGAGCTAGCCAAACGCTCATAACGCCGCATCCGCTCCTCGAATAGGTCTGTCACCTAGCGGTGCATTAAGGACATAATTCTTACGTGCAGCAATGAGGATAAACCTCAGATCACGGATCCAATCCGCATCATTGCTACTAACATCTTTCAATACAATTTTCTCTAGGAACACATATAAAAACATAGGGAAGCAACAACGCGAGCTATTGATCTACAACATAATTTGCAAAATACTACCAGGACTAAGTTCATGATAAATTAAAGTTCAATTAATCATATTACTTAAGAACTCCCACTTAGATAGACATCTCTCTAGTCATCTAAGTGATTACGTGATCCAAATCAACTAAACCATGTCCGATCATCACGTGAGATGGAGTAGTTTCAATGGTGAACATCACTATGTTGATCATATCTACTATATGATTCACGTTCGACCTTTCGGTCTCCGTGTTCCGAGGCCATATCTGTTATATGCTAGGCTCGTCAAGTTTAACCTGAGTATTCCGCGTGTGCAACTGTTTTGCACCCGTTGTATTTGAACGAGAGCCTATCACACCCGATCATCACGTGGTGTCTCAAAGACGAAGAACTTTCGCAACGGTGCATACTCGTGGAGAACACTTCTTGATAATTTTAGTGAGAGATCATCTTATAATGCTACCGTCAATCAAAGCAAGATAAGATGCATAAAGGATAAACATCACATGCAATCAATATAAGTGATATGATATGGTCATCATCATCTTGTGCTTGTGATTCCATCTCCAAGCACCGCCATGATCACCATCGCCACCGCGCGACACCTTGATCTCCATCGTAGCATCGTTGTCGTCTCGCCAACTATTGCTTCTACGACTATCGCTATCGCTTAGTGATAAAGTAAAGCAATTACATGGCGTTGCATTTCATACAATAAAGCGACAACCATATGGCTCTCGCCATTGCCGATAACTCGTTACAAAACATGATCATCTCATACAATAAAATATAGCATCACGTCTTGACCATATCACATCACAACATGCCCTGCAAAAACAAGTTAGACGTCCTCTACTTTGTTGTTGCAAGTTTTACGTGGCTGCTACGGGCTGAGCAAGAACCGTTCTTACCTACGCATCAAAACCACAACGATATTTTGTCAAATAGACTCCGTTTTAACCTTCTCAAGGACCGGGCGAGCTACACTCGATTCAACTAAAGTGAGAGAGACAGACACCGCCGGTCACCTTTAAGCAACGAGTGCTCGGAGCGGTGAAACCAGTCTCGCGTAAGCGTCACGCGTAATGTCGGTCCGGCCGCTTCATCTCACAATACCGCTGAACCAAAGTATGACATGCTGGTAGGCAGATGACTTGTATCGCCCACAACTCACTTGTGTTCTACTCGTGCACATGACATCAACGCATAAAACCAGGCTCGATACCCATTGTTGGGGAACGAGTAATTTCAAAAATTTCCTACGATCACGCAAGACCATGGTGATGGCATAGCAACGAGAGGGGAGTGTCCGTCCGCCCACGCTCGTGAGACCGAAAGCGAAGCGTTATAACAACGCTGTTGATGTAGTCGACGTCTTCACGATCCGACCGATCCAAGCACCGAACGACGGCACCTCCGAGTTTCGCACACGCTCAGCTCGATGACGATCCCGGACCGATCCAGCAAAGTGTCGGGATGAGTTCCGTCAAGACGACGACGGCGTGGTGACGATGTTGATGCTCCACCGACGCAGGGCTTCGCCTAAGCTCCGCGACGATATGACTTCTCCGCGCAGGCTTCACCTAAGCTCGCGACGATATGACCGAAGTGGAATATGGTGGAAGGGGCACCGACACGGCTAAGGAAAGATCCGTAGATCAACTTGTGTGTCATGGGGTGCCCCTGCCCTCAGATATAAAGGAGACAAGGGGAGGTGGCGGCCCAAGGGGGGGCGCACCAAGGAGGAGTCCTACTCCCACGGGAGTAGGACTCCCCCTCTCCTAGTTGGAGTAGGATTGGGAGGGAAAGAGGGAGGGCGCGCCCCTCTCCTTGTCCTATTCGGACTGGAAGGGGAGGGGGCGCAGCCCACCTTGGCGGCCCTTCTCCTTCTCCCTTGAGGCCCATGAAGGCCCATATACCCCGGGGTTCCGTAACCCCGGTGTTCCAGAACATCCTGTTTTCACTCGGAACCATTCCAAGTCCAAACATAGGCTTCTAATATATCAATCTTTATGTCTCGACCATTTCGAGACTCCTCGTCATGTCCGTGATCACATCCGGGACTCAACAAACTTCGTGCATCAATACTTATAAACTCATAATGAACTGTCATCGAAACGTTGCGTGCGGACCCTACGGGTTCGAGAACTATGTAGACATGACCTAGAACTATTCTTGGTCAATAACCAATAGCGGAACCTGGATGCCCATATTGGCTCCTACATATTCTCTGAAGATCTTTATCGGTCAAACCGCATAACAACATACTTTGTTCCTTTGTCATCGGTATGTTACTTGCCCGAGATTCGATCGTCGGTATCCAATACCTAGTTCAATCTCGTTACCGCAAGTCTCTTTACTCGCTTCAGAATACATCATCTCATAACTAACTCATTAGTTACAATGCTTGCAAGGCTTAGGTGATGAGTATTACCGAGAAGGCCCAGAGATACCTCTCCGACAATCGGAGTGACAAAACCTAATCTCGAAAGACGCTAACCCAACATGTACCTTTGGAGACACCTGTAGTACTCCTTTATAATCACCCAGTTAGGTTGTGACGTTTGGTAGCACCCAAAGTGTTCCTCCGTAAACGGAGTTGCATAATCTCATAGTTACAGGAACATGTATAAGTCATGAAGAAAGCAATAGCAACATACTAAACGATCATGTGCTAGGCTAACGGAATGGGTCATGTCAATCACATCATTCTCCTAATGATGTGATCCCGTTAATCAAATGACAACTCATGTCTATGGCTAGGAAACTTAACCATCTTTGATTCAACGAGCTAGTCAAGTAGAGGCATACTAGTGACACTATGTTTGTCTATGTATTCACACATGTATTATGTTTCCGGTTAATACAATTCTAGCATGAATAATAAACATTTATCATGAAATAAGGAAATAAATAATAACTTTATTATTGCCTCTAGGGCATATTTCCTTCACTAACATGATCCGGACAGACTTAAGCATCGCTACAGTTGAGAAAATCTCATTGTAGTCAACACCTTGAACTTGTCGAAAACCTTTTTGTGACAAGTCGAGCTTTGTAGATAGTAACACTACTATTAGCGTTTGTCTTCCTCTTGAAGATCCATTTATACAATATGGCTTGCCGATCATTGGGCCACTCCACCAAAGTCCACACTTTGTTCTCATACATGGATCCAATCTCAGATTTCATGGCCTTAAGCCATTTTGTGGAATCTGGGCTCATCATCGCTTCCTCATAGTTCGTAGGTTTATCATGGTCTAGTAACATGACTTCCAGAACAGGATTACCGTACCACTCTGGTGCGGACTGTACTTTGGAAGACCTACGAGGTTTTGTAGTAACTTAATCTAAAGTTTCATGATCATCATCATTAGCTTCCTCACTAATTGGTGTAGGAATCATGGAACTGATTTCGTGATGAACTACTTTCCAATTCGGGAGAAGGTACAAATTACCTTATCAAGCTCTACTTTCCTCCCACTCACTTCTTTCGAGAGAAACTCCTTCTCTAGAGAGGATCCATTCTTAGCAACGAATGTTTTGCCTTCGGATCTGTGATAGAAGGTGTACCCAACAGTTTCCTTTGGGTATTCTATGAAGACGCACTTCTCCGATTTGGGTTCGAGCTTATCAGGTTGAAAACCTTTTTCACATAAGCATCGCAACTCCAAACTTTAAGAAACGGCAGCTTAGGTTTATTGCTAAACCATAGTTCATACGGTGTCGTCGCAACGGATTTAGATGGTGCCCTATTAAAGTGAATGCAGCTATCTCTAATGCATAACCCCAAAACTATAGTGGTAAATCGGTAAGATACATCATAGATCGCACCAATAAAGTGCGGTTACGACGTTCGGACACACCATAACGCTGTGGTGTTACAGGTGGCGTGAGCTGTGAAACTATTCCACATTGTTTTAATTGAAGACCAAACTCGTAACTCAAATATTCATCTCCACGATCAGATCGCAGAAACTTTATTTTCTTGTTACGATGATTTTCCACTTCACTCTGAAATTCTTTGAACCTTTCAACTATTTCAGACTTATGTTTCATCAAGTAGATATACCCATATCTGCTCAAATCATCTGTGAAGGTCAGAAAATAACGATACCCGCCACGAGCCTTAATACTCATTGGTCTGCATACATCAGTATGTATTATTTCCAACAAGTTTGTTGCTCGTTCCATTGTTCTGAAGAACGGAGTTTTAGTCATCTTGCCCAAAAGGCACGGTTCGCAAGCATCAAATGATTCATAACCAAGTGATTCCGAAAATCCATCTTTATGGAGTTTCTTCATGTGTTTTACACCGATATGACCCAAACGGCAGTGCCACAAATAAATTGCACTATCATTATTAACTTTGCATCTTTTGGCATCAACATTATGAATATGTGTATCACTATGATCAAGATTCAATAAACCATCACCATTGGGTGTATGACCATAGAAGGTTTTATTCATGTAAACAGAATAACAATTTATTCTCTATCTTAGTTGAATAATTGTATCGCAATAAACATGATCTTATCATATTTATGCTCAATGCAAACACCAAATAACATTTATTCAGGTTTAACACTAATCTCGAAAATATAGGGAGTGTGTGATGATGATCATATCAATCTTGGAACTACTTCCAACACTCATCGTCACTTCCCCTTTAACTAGTCTCTGTTTATTTTGTAACTCCTGTTTCGAGTTACTAATCTTAGCAACCGAACAAGTATCAAATACTCAGGGGCTACTATAAACACTAGTAAGGCACACATCAATAACCTGTATATCAAATATACCCTTGTTCACTTTGCCATCCTTCTTATCCACCAAATATTCAGGGTATTTCCGCCCAAAGGACCATTTCCTTTGCAGTGTAAGCACTCAGTTTCAGGCTTTGGTCCAGCTTTGGGCTTCTTCGCGGGAGTGACAACTTGTTTGTCATTCTACTTGAAATTCCCTTTCTTTCCCTTTGCCCTTCTCTTGAAGCTAGTGGTCTTGTCAATCATCAATACTTGACGCTCTTTCTTGATTTCTACCTTCGTCGATTTCAACATCACGAAGAGCTCGGGAATCGTATTCGTCATCCCTTGCATACTATAGTTCATCACGAAGTTCTAGCAACTTGGTGATGGTGACTAGAGAACTCTGTCAATCACTATCTTATCTGGAAGATTAACTCCCATTTGATTCAAGCGATTGTAGTACCCAGACAATCTGAGCACATGCTCACTAGTTGAGCGAATCTCCTCCATCTTTTAGCTATAGAAATTGTTGGAGATTTCCTATCTCTCAACTCGGGTATTTGCTTGAAATATTAACTTCAATTCATGGAACATCTCATATGGTCCATGACGTTCAAAACGTCTTTGAAGTCCCGATTCTAAGCCGTTAAGCATGGTGCAATAAACTATCAAGTAGTCATCATATTGAGCTAGCCAAATGTTCATAACGTCTGCATCTGCTCCTGCAATAGGTCTGTCACCTAGCGGTGCATTAAGGACATAATTATTCTATGCAGCAATGAGGATAAACCTCAGATCACGGATCCAATCCGCATCATTGCTACTAACATCTTTCAACACAATTTTCTCTAGGAACATATCAAAATAAACATATGGAAGCAACAACGCGAGCTATTGATCTACCACATAATTTGCAAAATACTACCAGGACTAAGTTCATGATAAATTTAAGTTCAATTAATCATATTACTTAAGAACTCCCACTTAGACAGACATCTCTCTAGTCATCTAAGTGATCATGTGATCCAAATCAACTAAACCATGTCCGATCATCACGTGAGATGGAGTAGTTTTCAATGGTGAACATCACTATGTCGATCATATCTACTATATGATTCACGCTCGACCTTTCGGTCTCTGTGTTCCGAGGCCATATCTGCATATGCTAGGCTCGTCAAGTTTAACCTGAGTATTCTGCGTGTGCAAAACTGACTTGCACCCGTTGTAGATGGACGTAGAGCTTATCACACCCGATCATCACGTGGTGTCTGGGCACGACGAACTTTGGCAACGGTGCATACTCAGGGAGAACACTTCTTGATAATTAGTGAGAGATCATCTTAAAATGCTATCGTCAATCAAAGCAAGATAAGATGCATAAAGGATAAACATCACATGCAATCAATATAAGTGATATGATATGGCCATCATCATCTTGCTTGTGATCTCCATCTCCGAAGCACCGTCGTGATCACCATCGTCACTGGCGCGACACCTTGATCTCCATCGTAGCATCGTTGTCGTTTTACGCCGTCTATTGCTTCTACGACTATCGCTACCACTTAGTGATAAAGTAAATCAATTACAGGGCGTTTGCATTTCATACAATAAAGCGACAACCATATGGCTCCTGCCAGTTGCCGATAACTTCGGTTACAAAACATGATCATCTCATACAATAAAATATAGCATCACGCTTGACCATATCACATCACAACATGCCCTGCAAAAACAAGTTAGACGTCCTCTACTTTGTTGTTGCAAATTTTACGTGGCTGCTACGGGCTGAGCAAGAACCGTTCTTACCAACGCATCAAAACCACAACGATAGTTCGTCAAGTTAGTGCTGTTTTAACCTTCGCAAGGACCGGGCGTAGCCACACTCGGTTCAACTAAAGTTGGAGAAACTGACACTCGCTAGCCACCTCTGTGCAAAGCACGTCAGGAGAATCGGTCTCGCGTAAGCGTACGCGTAATGTCGGTCCGGGCTGCTTCATCCAACAATACCGCCGAACCAAAGTATGACATGCTGGTAAGCAGTATGACTTGCATCGCCCACAACTCACTTGTGTTCTACTCGTGCATATAACATCTACGCATAAAACCTGGCTCGGATGCCACTGTTGGGGAACGTAGTAATTTCAAAAAATTTCCTACGCACACGCAAGATCATGGTGATGCATAGCAATGAGAGGGGGAGTGTATCTTCATACCCTTGAAGATCGCTAAGCGGAAGCGTTTATCAACGCGGTTGATGTAGTCGTGCGTCTTCACGATCCGACCGACCCAAGTACAGAATGCACGGCACCTCCGAGTTCTGCACACATTCAGCTCGATGACGTCCTCGCCTTCTCGATCCAGCAAGACAAGCGAAGTAGTAGATGAGTTCTGGCAACACGACGGCGTGGTGACGGTGTTGGTGAAGAACAATCTCCGCAGGGCTTCGCCTAAGCACTACGGAAACTATGACGGAGGATAAACTAGAGGGGACGGGGTTGCCGGCACACGGCTTGGTGTTTCTTGATCTGTCTTTGGTGCTAGCCCTGCCCCTCTATTCATATGTTGAGCTCTGGGGTCGAAACTTGGAGTAAAAGCCTCCTCAAAGTCGGTTTTGCCTGAAAGGCAAGAGTCCTACACGGACTCCAGGGCTAGACGCCAGGAACCCTGGCGTCTAGCCTCTGGTCTCCGCAAAACTTCCTTTTGCACTTTCCAAAAGCCTCGTGGGCTTTCCCCCTTGGCCCAAATAACGTGGTCTCGTACCCAAACAATTCAGGAAACATCCGGAACCCCTTCCGGTGAATTCCGGAACCCTTCCGGGGATCAAACACTATTATCCCATATATTAAACTTTATCTCCGGACCATTCCGGAGTTCCTCGTCATGTACATGATCTCGTCCGGAACTCCGAACAACATTCTGTCCCCAACATACATAACTTATATAATACTATATCGTTAATGAAACGTTAAGCGTGTGGACCCTACGGGTTCGAGAACTATGTAGACATGATCGAGACACGTCTCCGGTCAATAACCAATAGCGGGACCTGGATGCCCATATTGGCTCCCACATATTCTACGAAGATCTTTATCGGTCAAACCGCATAACAACATACGTTGTTCCCTTTGTCATCGGTATGTTACTTGCCCGAGATTCGATCGTCGGTATCTCAATACCTAGTTCAATCTTGTTACCGGCAAGTCTCTTTACTCGTTATGTAATGCATCATTCCGTAACTAACTCATTAGCTACATTGCTTGCAAGTCTTATAGTGATGTGCATTACCGAAGGGGCCCAGAGATACCTCTCCAGACAATCGGAGTGACAAATCCTAATCTCGAAATATGCCAACTCAACAAGTACCTTGGAGACACTGTAGAGCTCCTTTATAATCACCCGATTCGTTGTGACTTTTGGTAGCACACAAAGTGTTCCTCTCGTAAACGGGAGTTGCATAATCTCATAGTCATAGGAACATGTATAAGTCATGAAGAAAGCAATAGCAACATACTAAACGATCAAGTGCTAAGCTAACGGAATGGGTCAAGTCAATCACATCATTCTCCTAATGATGTGACCCCGTTAATCAAATGACAACTCATGTCCATGGCTAGGAAACTTAACCATCTTTGATTCATGAGCTAGTCAAGTAAAGGCATACTAGTGACACTATGTTTGTCTATGTATTCACACATGTATCAAGTTTCCAGTTAATACAATTCTAGCATGAATAATAAACATTTATCATGAAATAAGGAAATAAATGATAACTTTATTATTGCCTCTAGGGCATATTTCCTTCGCATTGATCATATCTACTATATGATTCACGCTCGACCTTTCGGTCTCCGTGTTCCGAGGCCATATCTGTTATATGCTAGGCTCATCAAGTTTAACCTGAGTATTCCGCGTGTGCAACTGTTTTGCACCCGTTATATTTGAACGTAGAGCCTATCACACCCGATCATCACGTGGTGTCTCAAAGACGAAGAACTTTCATAACGGTGCATACTCAGGAGAACACTTATACCTTGATAATTTAGTGAGAGATCATCTTATAAAGCTACCGCCGAACTAAGCAAAATAAGATGTATAAAAGATAAACATCACATGCAATTAAAATATGTGACATAATATGGCCATCATCATCTTGTGCCTTTGATCTCCATCTCCAAAGCATCGTCATGATTTCCATCATCACCGGCATGACACCATGATCTCCATCATCTTGATCTATATCAATGTGTCGTCACATGGTCGTCTCGCCAACTATTGCTATCGCATAGCGATAAAGTAAAGCAATTATTTGGCTCTTGCATCTTATGCAATAAAGAGACAATCATAAGGCTTCTACCAATTTCCGATAACTTCAACAAAACATGATCATCTTATACAACAACTTATATCTCATCACGTCTTGACCATATCACATCACAACATGCCCTGCAAAAACAAGTTAGACGTCCTCTACTTTGTTGTTGCAAGTTTTACGTGGCTGCTACGGGCTGAGCAAGAACCGTTCTTACCTACGCATCAAAACCACAACGATAGTTTGTCAAGTTGGTGCTGTTTAACCTTCGCAAGGACCGGGCGAGCTACACTCAGTTCAACTAAAGTTGGAGAAACTGACACCCGCTAGTCACCTGTGTGCATAGCACGGCGGTAAAACCAGTCTTGCGTAAGCGTACGAGTAATGTCGGTCCGGGCCGCTTCATCCAACAATACCGCCAAATCAAAGTATGACATGCTGGTAAGCAGTATGACTTGTATCGCCCACAACTCACTTGTGTTCTACTCGTGCATATGACATCTACGCATAAAACCTGGCTCTGATACCACTGTTGGGGAACGTAGTAATTTCAAAAAATTGCCTACGCACACGCAAGATTATGATGATGCATAGCAACGAGAGGGGAGAGTGTTGTCCACGTACCCTCGTAGACCGAAAGCGGAAGCGTTAGCACAACGCTGTTGATGTAGTCGTACGTCTTCACGATCCGACCGATCAAGTACCAAACGTACGACACCTCCAAGTTCAGCACACGTTTATCCCGATGACGTCCCTCGAACTCCGATCCAGCCGAGTGCTGAGGGAGAGTTTCGTCAGCACGATGGCGTGGTGACGATGTTGATGTTCTACCGACGCAGGGCTTTGCCTAAGCACCGCTACAGTATTATCGAGGTGGACTATGGTGGAGGGAGGCACCGCACATGGCTAAAAGATCAACTGATCAATGTTGCATCTTTGGGGTGCCCCCCTGCCCCCGTATATAAAGGAGAAAGGGGGGAGGCGGCCGGCCTAGGAAGAGGGCGCGCCAAGGGGGGAGTCCTACTCCCACCGGGAGTAGGACTCCTCCTTTCCTTGTTGGAGTAGGAGAAGGGAAGGGAGAAGGAGAAGGAAGGAAGGGGGCGCCCCCTCCCTAGTCCAATTCGAACTAGTCCATGGGGAGGGGTGCGGCCACCCTTTGGGGCCTTTCTCTCCTTTTCCCGTATGGCCCATTAAGGCCCAATACAAATTCCCATAACTCTACGGTACTCCGAAAAATACCCGAATCACTCGGAACCTTTCCGATGTCCGAATATAGTCGTCCAATATATCGATCTTTACGTCTCGACCATTTTGAGACTCCTCGTCATGTCCCCGATCTCATCCGGGACTCCGAACTCCTTCGGTACATCAAAACACATAAACTCATAATATAACTGTCATCGAAACTTTAAGCGTGCGGACCCTACGGGTTCGAGAACTAAGTAGACATGACCGAGACACGTCTCCGGTCAATAACCAATAGCGGAACCTGGATGCTCATATTGGCTCCCACATATTCTACGAAGATCTTTATCGGTCAAACCGCATAAAAAGATACGTTGTTCCCTTTGTCATTGGTATGTTACTTGCCCGAGATTCGATCGTCGGTATCTCAATACCTAGTTCAATCTCGTTACCGGCAAGTCTCTTTACTCGTTCCGTAATACATCATCCCGCAACTAACTCAATAGGTGCAATGCTTCCAAGGCTTATAGTGATGTGCATTACCAAGTGGGCCCAGTGACACCTCTCCGACAATCGAAGTGACAAATCCTAATCTCAAAATACGGCAACCCAACAAGTACCTTCGGAGACACCTGTAGAGCACCTTTATAATCACCCAGTTACGTTGTGATGTTTGGTAGCACACAAAGTGTTCCTCCGGTAAACGGGAGTTGCATAATCTCATAGTTATAGGAACATGTATAAGTCATGAAGAAAGCAATAACAACATACTAAGCGATCAAGTGCTAAGCTAACAAAATGGGTCAAGTCAATCATATCATTCTCCTAATGATGTGATCCCGTTAATCAAATGACAACTCATGTCTATGGTTAGGAAACATAACCATCTTCGATTAACGAGCTAGTCAAGTAGAGGCATACTAGTGACACTCTGTTTGTCTATGTATTCACACATGTATTATGTTTCCCGTTAATACAATTCTAGCATGAATAATAAACATTTGTCATGATATAAGGAAATAAATAATAACTTTATTATTGCCTCTAGGGCATATTTCCTTCAATTGGCTCCCACATATTCTACGAAGATCTTTATCGGTCAAACCGTATAACAACGTACGTTGTTCCCTTTGTCATCAGTATGTTACTTGCACGCGATTCGATTGTCGGTATCTCAATACCTAGTTCAATCTCGTTACCGGCAAGTCTCTTTACTCGTTCCGTAATACATCATCCCGCAACTAACTCATTAGTTGCAATGCTTGCAAGGCTTATAGTGATGTGCATTAACGAGTGGGCCGAGAGATACCTCTCCGGTAATCGGAGTGACAAATCCTAATCTCGAAATACGCCAACCCAACAAGTACCTTCGGAGACACCTGTAGAGCACCTTTATAATCACCCAGTTACGTTGTGATGTTTGGTAGCACACAAAGTGTTCCTCCGGTAAACGGGAGTTGCATAATCTCATAGTCATAGGAACATGTATAAGTCATGAAGAAAGCAATAGCAACATACTAAACGATCAAGTGCTAAGCTAACGGAATGGGTCAAGTCAATCACATCATTCTCCTAATGATGTGATCCCGGTAATCAAATGACAACTCATGTCTATGGTTAAGAAACATAACCATCTTCGATTAACGAGCTAGTCAAGTAGAGGCATACTAGTGACACTCTGTTTGTCTATGTATTCACACATGTATTGTGTTTCCGGTTAATACAATTCTAGCATGAATAATAAACATTTATCATGATATAAGGAAATAAATAATAACTTTATTATTGCCTCTAGGGCATATTTCCTTCACGATATTCCTAATATCACTTGCGCATCCATTGGCAAGAAGGTTGCTTGCACCAGATGCTTGCCCCACGTTGCAGACACGGCGGAGATGAGTTCAGAAACTAGCATAGGTGGGTTCAGGGTCCGGCAAGCATATGGCCTTTTCATCTCGTCCCGTGGCAACCAATTGTGTGTCCAGATCTCCGTTGTGATTCCATTACCAATCCTCCTGATCAGCCCTTGCTTGAGAGTATCTCTACCCTCTACTAATGCTCTCCGTACCTGGCTCGGGTGACCCCCTAACTCGGCATCAAGAAGATCCGTAGTTGGGTGGTAAACACTTTTCAGAACTCGAGCACTTAGGGTTTCAGGATTCTGCAAGAGGCGCCATGCCTGACGAGCCAGCATGGCCAGATTGAACAGTTTGAAGTCTTTGAACCCTAAGCCCCCCATACTCTTAGGTTGGGTCATAGTTTTCCAGGAAACCCAATGAGGTTTGCGTTTTCCTTCTTTGCTTCCCCACCAGAACTTTCTAATGTGCATGTTTAGGTGTTCACAGAGCCCTCTGGGAAGTTTAAAACAGGACATAGAAAAAACCGGTACCGCTTGGGCCACAGCCTTCACTAGAACTTCCTTCCCAGCCATGGACAACGTTTTCTCTATCCACCCTTGGACCTTGCTCCACAAGCGGTCCTTAAGATACTTGAATGCACCATATTTTGAACTACCGATATCTGAAGGCATCCCTAAGTACTTCTCGTTGAGAGTTTCATTAGGAACGTTGAGTGTATCCTTTATCTCCTGTCTCACCGCATCTGGCACCCCTTTGCTGAAAACAATTATGACTTTGAGTAGTTGATGCGCTGCCCAGTTGCTTGACAATATGTGTCCAGTACTTGGTTCACCTCGTTTGCCCCCACACCGTTTGCCTTGAAAAACAGCAAGCTGTCATCAACAAATAGAAGATGGCTCACTGGTGGCGCTGTAGGAGCTACCTGTAGGCCATGCAAGTTTGATGACTCACTCTTTGATTTTAACAGGCACGAAAGGCCCTCTGCTGCTAGCAAGAACAAGTATGGAGATATCGGGTCCCCTTGTTTGATACCTCTTGAAGGGATAAACTGTTGCAACCTCTTCCCATTAAACAAAACCGAAAATTTGACTGTTGTGACCAAGCTCATAACAATATTCACCCATCTCTCTGTAAAACCCAACTTGATCATGATTGCTCTTAAATAAGTCCACTCAACCCTATCATATGCTTTCATCATGTCAAGTTTGAGTGCACAGGATTGATGTTTCTTTGCTTTGTTTCTCTTCATGAAATGCAAACACTCGTAAGCCGTGATAATGCTGTCTGTTATCAACCTGCCAGGAACAAAGGCTGACTGTTCTTCCAAGATTATGTCAGGGAGCACTTGTTTCAATCTGTTAGAGATCACCTTCGACGCTATTTTGTATAACACATTACACAAACTGATGGGTCGAAATTGAGACAGGAGAGTTGGGTTTTTTACCTTTGGTATGAGTACCAATAAAGTTTCATTTATACACTTAGCCGACTCCGTTCCTTCTACTATCCTTAGAACTGCTGATGTCACGTCACCCCCACATGTGTCCCAATGATGTTGGAAAAAATGTACCGGGAAGCCATCTGGACCCGGTGACTTGACCGGGAACATCTGAAACAGAGCGACTTTCACTTCATCTTGGCTATAAGGTGCATTCAGTAGTTCATTCATGGCCTCTGTCACTTTGACCGGGACTGTGTCGAGCACTTGCTGTTGGGGAACGTAGTAATTTCAAAAAAATTTCCTACGATCACGCAAGACCATGGTGATGGCATAGCAACGAGAGGGGAGAGTGTCCGTCCACGTACCCTCGTAGACCGAAAGCGGAAGCGTTATAACAACACGGTTGATGTAGTCGTACGTCTTCACGATCCGACCGATCCAAGTACCGAACGTACGGCACCTCCGTGTTCAGCACACATTCAGCTCGATGACGATCCCGGACTCGATCCAGCAAAGTGTCGGGATGAGTTCCGTCAAGACGACGGCGTGGTGGACGATGATGATGCTCCACCGACGCAGGGCTTCACCTAAGCTCGCGACGATATGACTTCTCGGCGCAGGCTTCGCCTAAGCTCGCGACGATATGACGAAGTGGAATATGGTGGAGGGGGCACCGACACGGCTAAGGAATGATCCGTAGATCAACTTGTGTGTCATGGGGTGCCCCCTGCCCCGTATATAAAGGAGCAAGGAGGAGGTGGCCGGCCAAGGAGGAGGCGACCAGGGGGGAGTCCTACTCCCACGGGAGTAGGACTCCTCCTTTCCTAATAGGAGTAGGAGAGAAGGAAGGGAAGAGAAGAAGAAGGGGTGCGGCCCCTCCCTAGTCCAATTCGGACTAGGCCTTGAGAAGCGCGCGGCCTGCCCTAGGCAGCCCTCTCTCTTTCCGCAGGGCCCAATAAGGCCCAATACTTCTCCCGGCGAATTCCCGTAACTCTCGGTACTCGAAAAATACCGAATCATTCGAACCTTTCCGAACTCGAATATAGTCGTCAATATATCGATCTTTACGTCTCGACCATTTCGAGACTCCTCGTCATGTCCCCGATCTCATCCGGGACTCCGAACTCCTTCGGTACATCAAAACTCATAAACTCATAATATAACTGTCATCGAAACCTTAAGCGTGCGGACCCTACGGGTTCGAGAACTATGTAGACATGACCTAGAACTATTCTTGGTCAATAACCAATAGCGGAACCTGGATGCCCATATTGGTTCCTACATATTCTACGAAGATCTTTATCGGTCAAACCGCATAACAACATACTTTGTTCCTTTTGTCATCGGTATGTTACTTGCCCGAGATTCGATCGTCGGTATCCAATACCTAGTTCAATCTCGTTATCGCAAGTCTCTTTACTCGTTCCGTAATACATCATCTCATAACTAACTCATTAGTTACAATGCTTGCAAGGCTTAGGTGATGAGTATTACCGAGAAGGCCAGAGATACCTCTCCGACAATCGGAGTGACAAAACCTAATCTCAAATACGCCAACCCAACAAGTACCTTTGGAGACACCTGTAGTACTCCTTTATAATCACCCGATTACGTTGTGACGTTTGGTAGTACCAAAGTGTTCCTCCGGTAAACGGGAGTTGCATAATCTCATAGTTGCAGGAACTTTGTATAAGTCATGAAGAAAGCAATAGCAACATACTAAACGATCAAGTGCTATGCTAACGGAATGGGTCATGTCAATCAGATCATTCTCCTAATGATGTGATCCCGTTAATCAAATGACAACTCATGTCTATGGTTAGGAAACATAACCATCTTCGATTAACGAGCTAGTCAAGTAGAGGCATACTAGTGACACTCTGTTTGTCTATGTATTCACACATGTATTATGTTTCCGGTTAATACAATTCTAGCATGAATAATAAACATTTATCATGATATAAGGAAATAAATAATAACTTTATTATTGCCTCTAGGGCATATTTCCTTCAGTCTCCCACTTGCACTAGAGTCAATAATGTAGTTCACATCGCCATGTGATTTAACATCAATAGTTCACATCTATATGTGGTTAACACCCATAGTTCACATCGACATGTGACCAACACCCAAAGGGTTTACTAGAGTCAGTAATCTAGTTCACATCGCTATGTGATTAACACCCAAAGAGTACTAAGGTGTGATCATGTTTTGCTTGTGAGATAATTTTAGTCAACGGTCATCATATTCAGAGCCGTAAGTATTTTGCAAATTTCTATGTCTACAATGCTCGCACGGAGCTACTCTAGCTAATTGCTCCCACTTTCAATATGTATCCAGATTGAGACTCGAGTCATCTAGATTAGTGTTAAAATTTGCATCGACGTAACCCTTTACTGCATTTAACCTTTCACTTCCATAATCGAGAAACATATCCTTATTCTACTAAGGATAATTTTGACCGCTGTCCATTGATCTACTCCTAGATCACTATTGCACTCCTTGCCAATCTTTAGTGGTAGGGTATGCAATAGATCTGGTACCTGACATGACATACTTTATAGAACCTATGGCTGATGCATAGGAATGACTTTCATTCTCTTTCTATCTTCTGCCGTGGTCGGGTTTTGAGTCTTACTCAATCTCACACCTTGTAACACAGGCAAGAACTCTTTCTTTGACTGTTCCATTTTGAACTACTTCAAAAATCTTGTCAAGGTATGTATTCATTGAAAAACTTATCAAGCGTCTTTGATCTATCTCTATAGATCTTGATGCTCAGTATGTAAGCAGCTTCACCGAGGTCCCTTTTTGAAAAACTCCTTTCAAATACTCCTTTATGCTTTGCAGAATGATTCTACATTATTTCCGATCAACAATATGTCATTCACATATACTTATCGTAAATGTGTAGTGCTCCCACTCACTTTCTTGTAAATACAGGCTTCTCCAAAAGTCTGTATAAAACCATATGCTTTGATCACACTATCAAAGCGTTTATTCCAACTCCGAGATGCTTGCACCAGTCCATAGATGGATCGCTGGAGCTTGCACATTTTGTTAGCTACTTTAGGATTGACAAAAACTTCTGGTTGCATCATATACAACTCTTCTTTAATAAATCCATTAAAGAATGTAGTTTTGACATCCATTTGCCGATTTCATAAAATGTGGCAATTGCTAACATGATTCTGACAGACTTAAGAATCGCCACAGCTTGAGAAAATCTCATTTGTAGTCAACACCTTGAACTTGTCGAAAACCTTTTTGCGACAAGTCGAACTTTGTAGATAGTAACACTACTATCATCATCTGTCTTCCTCTTGAAGATCCATTTATATAATATGGCTTGCCGATCATCGAGCAACTCCATCAAAGTCCATACTTTGTTCTCATACATGGATCCCATCTCAGATTTCATGGCCTCAAGCCATTTCGCTGAATCTGGGCTCATCATTGCTTCCTCATAGTTCGTAGGTTCATCATGGTCTAGTAACATGACTTCGAACATGATTACCGTACCACTCAGTGCGGATCTTACTCGAAGACCTACGAGGTTTGGTAGCAACTTGATCTGAAGTTTCATGATCATCATCATTAACTTCCTTACTAATTGGTGTAGGAATCATCGAACTGATTTCGTGATGAACTACTTTCCAATAAGGGAGAAGGTACAATTACCTCATCAAGTTCTACTTTCCTCCCACTCACTTCTTTCGAGAGAAATTTCTTCTCTAGAAAGGATCCATCTTAGCAACGAATAACTTGCCTTCGGATCTGTGATAGAAGGTGTACCCAATAGTTACCTTTGGGTATTCTATGAAGATGCACTTCTCCGATTTAGGTTCGAGCTTATCAGGTGAAAACTTTTTTCACATAAGCATCACAACTCCAAACTTTAAGAAACGACAGCTTAGGTTTACTGCTAAACCATAGTTCATACGGTGTCATCTCAACGGATTTAGATGGTGCCCTATTAAACGTGAATGCAGCTGTCTCTAATGCATAACCCAAAACGATAGTGGTAAATCGGTAAGATACATCATAGATTGCACCATATCCAATAAAGTGCGTTTACGATGTTCGGACACACCATTATGTTGTGGTGTTCCATGTCGCGTGAGCTGTGAAACTATTCCACTTTGTTTTAATTGAAGACCAAACTCGTAACTCAAATATTCATCTCCACGATCAGATCGCAGAAACTTTATTTTCTTGTTACGATGATTTTCCACTTCACTCTGAAATTCTTTGAACCTTTCAACTATTTCAGACTTATGTTTCATCAAGTAGATATACCCATATCTGCTCAAATCATCTTGTGAAGGTCAGAAAATAATACTTGCCACGAGCATCAACACTTCATTGGATCGCATACATCGGTATGTATTATTTCCAATAAGTCAGTAGCTTGTTCCATTGTTCCGGAGAACGGAGTTTTAGTCATCTTGCCCAAAAGGCACGGTTCACAAGCATCAAATGATTCATAATCAAGTGATTCCAAAAGTCCATCAGCATGGAGTTTTCTTCATGCGCTTTACACCAATATGACCTAAACGGCAGTGCCACAAATGAGTTGCACTATCATTATTAACTTTGCATCTTTTGGTTTCAATATTATGAATATGTGTATCACTATGATCGAGATCCAATGAACCATTTTCATTGGGTGTGTAACCATATAAGGTTTTATTCATGTAAACAGAACAACAATTTGTTCTCTTACTTAAATGAATAACCGTATTGCAATAAACATGATCAAATCATATTTATGCTCAACACCAAATAACTCTTATTTAGGTTCCACACTAATCCCGAAAGTATAGGGAGTGTGCGATGATGATCATATCAATCTTGGAACTACTTCCAACACTTTCCCTTCAACTAGTCTCTGCTTATTCTCAGAACTCCTGTTTGAGTTACTAATCTTAGCAACCGAACAAGTATCAAATACTGGGGCTACTATAAACACTAGTAAAGCACACATCAATAACTCTGTATATCAAATATACCCTGTTCACTTTGCCATCCTTCTTATCCACCAAATATCTGGGTATTTCCGCTTTCGGTGACCATTTCCTATGCAGTGTAAGCACTCGGTTTCAGGCTTTGGTTCAGCTTTGGGTTTCTTCGTGGGAGTGACAACTTGCTTGTCATTCTACTTGAAGTTCCCTTTCTTTCCCTTTGCCATTTTCTTGAAACTAGTGGTCTTGTCAATCATCAACACTTGATGCTCTTTCTTGATTTCTACCTTCGTCGATTTCAACATCACGAAGAGCTCGGGAATTGTTTTCTTCATCCCTTGCATACTATAGTTCATCACGAAGTTCTAGTAACTTAGTGATGGTGACTAGAGAATTCTGTCAATCACTATCTTATCTGGGAGATTAACTCCCACTTGATTCAAGCGATTGAAGTACCTGCATAATCTGAGCACTTGCTCACTAGTTGAGCGATTCTCCTCCATCTTTTAGCTATAGAACTTGTTGGAGACTTCATATCTCTCAACTCGGTATTTGCTTGAAATATTAACTTCAACTCTGGAACATCTCATATGGTCCATGACGTTCAAAACGCCTTTGAAGTCCCGATTCTAAGCCGCTTAAGTATGGTGCACTAAACTATCAAGTAGTCATCATATTGAGCTAGCCAAACGCTCATAACGCTCAGATTCTGCTCATATTGAGCTAGCCAAACGTTCATAACGTCTGCATCTGCTCCTGCAATAGGTCTGTCACCTAGCGGTGCATTAATGACATAATTCTTTCTGCGCAGCAATGAGGATAAACCTCAGATCACGGATCCAATCCGCATCATTGCTACTAACATCTTTCAATACAATTTTCTCTAGGAACACATATGAAAACATAGGGAAGCAACAACGCGAGCTATTGATCTACAACATAATTTGCAAAATACTACCAGGACTAAGTTCATGATAAATTAAAGTTCAATTAATCATATTACTTAAGAACTCCCACTTAGATAGATATCCCTCTAATCTTCTAAGTGATTACATGATCCATATCAACTAAACCATGTCCGATCATCACGTGAGATGGAGTAGTTTCAATGGTGAACATCACTATGTTGATCATATCTACTATATGATTCACGCCGACCTTTCGGTCTCCGTGTTCGAGGCCATATCTGTTATATGCTAGGCTCGTCAAGTTTAACTGAGTATTCAGCGTGTGCAACTGTTTTGCACCGTTGTAGATGGACGAGAACTTATCACACCCGATCATCACGTGGTGTCCGGGTACTACTGAACTTTGGCAACGGTGCATACTCGTGGAGAACACTTCTTGATAATTTTAATGAGAGATCATCTTATAATGCTACCGTCAATCAAAGCAAGATAAGATGCATAAAGGATAAACATCACATGCAATCAATATAAGTGATATGATATGGTCATCATCATCTTGTGCTTGTGATCTCCATCGCCAAGCACCGTCATGATCACCATCGTCACCGGCGCGACACCTTGATCTCCATCGTAGCATCGTTGTCGTCTCGCCAACTATTGCTTCTACGACTATCGCTATCGCTTAGTGATAAAGTAAAGCAATTACATGGCGTTGCATTTCATACAATAAAGCGACAACCATATGGCTCTCGCCATTGCCGATAACTCGGTTACAAAACATGATCATCTCATACAATAAAATATAGCATCACGTCTTGACCACATCACATCACAACATGCCCTGCAAAAACAAGTTAGACGTCCTCTACTTTGTTGTTGCAAGTTTTACGTGGCTGCTACGGGCTGAGCAAGAACCGTTCTTACCTACGCATCAAAACCACAACGATAGTTTGTCAAGTTGGTGCTGTTTTAACCTTCGCAAGGACCGGGCGAGCCACACTCAGTTCAACTAAAGTGAGAGAGACAGACACCCGCCGGTCACCTTTAAGCAACGAGTGCTCGAGCGGTGAAACCAGTCTCGCGTAAGCGTCACGCGTAATGTCGGTCCGGCCGCTTCATCTCACAATACCGCTGAACCAAAGTATGACATGCTGGTAAGCAGTATGACTTATATCGCCCACAACTCACTTGTGTTCTACTCGTGCATATGACATCAACGCATAAAACCAGGCTCGGATGCCATTGTTGGGGAACGAGTAATTTCAAAAAATTTCCTACGATCACGCAAGACCATGGTGATGGCATAGCAACGAGAGGGGAGAGTGTCCGTCCACGTACCCTCGTAGACCGAAAGCGGAAGCGTTATAACAACGCGGTTGATGTAGTCGTACGTCTTCACGATCCGACCGATCCAAGTACCGAACGTACGGCACCTCCGTGTTCAGCACACATTCAGCTCGATGACGATCCCCGGACTCCGATCCAGCAAAGTGTCGGGGATGAGTTCCGTCAGCACGACGGCGTGGTGACGATGATGATGCTCCACCGACGCAGGGCTTCACCTAAGCTCCGCGACGATATGACTTCTCCGGCGCAGGCTTCGCTAAGCTCATGACGATATGACCAAGTGGAATATGGTGGGGAGGGCACCGCACACGGCTAAGGAACGATCCGTAGATCAACTTGTGTGTCATGGGGTGCCCCCTGCCCCGTATATAAAGGAGCAAGGAGGAGGTGGCGGCCAAGGAGGAGGCGCGCAGGGGGAGTCCTACTCCCACCGGAGTAGGACTCCTCCTTTCCTAGTAGGAGTAGGAGAGAAGGAAGGGAAGAGAAGAAGGTGCGGCCCCTCCCTAGTCCAATTCGGACTAGGCCTTGGGCGCGCGCCTGCCCTAGGCAGCCCTCTCTCTTTCCCGCAGGGCCCAATAAGGCCCAATACTTCTCCCCGGCGAATTCCGTAACTCTCCGGTACTCGAAAAATACCGAATCATTCGAACCTTTCCGAACTCCGAATATAGTCGTCCAATATATCGATCTTTACGTCTCGACCATTTCGAGACTCCTCGTCATGTCCCCGATCTCATCCGGGACTCCGAACTCCTTCGGTACATCAAAACTCATAAACTCATAATATAACATCATCGAAACCTTAAGCGTGCGGACCCTACGGGTTCGAGAACTATGTAGACATGACCTAGAACTATTCTTGGTCAATAACCAATAGCGGAACCTGGATGCCCATATTGGTTCCTACATATTCTACGAAGATCTTTATCGGTCAAACCGCATAACAACATACTTTGTTCCTTTTGTCATCGGTATGTTACTTGCCCGAGATTCGATCGTCGGTATCCAATACCTAGTTCAATCTCGTTACGGCAAGTCTCTTTACTCGCTCCATAATACATCATCTCATAACTAACTCATTAGTTACAATGCTTGCAAGGCTTAGGTGATGAGTATTACCGAGAAGGCCCAGAGATACCTCTCCGACAATCGGAGTGACAAAACCTAATCTCGAAATACGCCAACCCAACAAGTACCTTTGGAGACACCTGTAGTACTCCTTTATAATCACCCAGTTACGTTGTGACGTTTGGTAGTACCCAAAGTGTTCCTCCGGTAAACGGGAGTTGCATAATCTCATAGTTGCAGGAACTTTGTATAAGTCATGAAGAAAGCAATAGCAACATACTAAACGATCAAGTGCTATGCTAACGGAATGGGTCATGTCAATCAGATCATTCTCCTAATGATGTGATCCCGTTAATCAAATGACAACTCATGTCTATGGTTAGGAAACATAACCATCTTCGATTAACGAGCTAGTCAAGTAGAGGCATACTAGCGACACTCTGTTTGTCTATGTATTCACACATGTATTATGTTTCCGGTTAATACAATTCTAGCATGAATAATAAACATTTATCATGATATAAGGAAATAAATAATAACTTTATTATTGCCTCTAGGGCATATTTCCTTCACTTGCTCCATATCATGAACACCCTCGGTTGTGTACAGATTTTGATAAAAATTAGTAGCCATGGTTTCCATCTCTGCCAAATTTTCAGTTAACTGGCCATCCGGTCTCTCCAGCGTTTTTATTTGATTTTCCTCCTTCTCCTGCTGGCCCTGAGATGGAAGAAATATGTATTCTTGTCGCCATGCATCAACCATTCCAGCCTTGCCCTCTGTCTCCACAATATTTCTTCCCTGTGGTAAAGCTCTGTCAATTTTTCCACTATTTTCAATTCGGTGTGAGATGGACCAAATCTGCCTTGGATCGCGCGTATCTCCTATAGTTCTGCTTTCAGGCATTGGATCTCGCGCCTGACATTACCGAAGTGGTCTTTGTCCCATCGTGCCAGGTCCGACGACAGCGACTTGAGTTTGTCGTTTAGGCTGGCGACCGAATCTCCCTCTGTCCGCGCCCAGGCTGTCTGCACTGCTGGTTCCAGGGTAGGGTCCCGCTCCCATGCAATCTCATATTTAAAAGAGCATGGGGCCCTTCTGCATGCGTTCCCATGCACGTAGCTAACAAAAAGAGGGCAGTGATCACTCGCAGCTGTCGTGCAATGTTCCAAGCGCGCTGGTGGAAAGGCTATCGACCACACCGGGTTCGCAACCCCTCTATCGAGCCTGACTCTAGTGAAAGTGCCACCTGCAACTTTTCTCTCAAACGTCCAATCAGCCCCCACATATCCTATGTCCGTGAGACCGCATGTGTCAAGCGCATCCCTGAAAGCACCCATCTGGGCCTGGCTGCGGCTACCCACTCCGTCATGCTCATGGCCATGCAAAACTTCGTTGAAATCCCCCATGACTAGCCATGGTACGTCATTAGATCCAACTATTCCTCTGAGTGTGTCCCAAGTTTTATACCTCTCATTCACTTGGGCTTCACCATAGACAAAGGTCACCCTTGTTTTAACTTCAACCATCTCATTAATAACAACATCAATGTGATACTTCGAATAACCAACAATTTCAAGCTTTATTTCATTGTTCCAAAAGATTCCAAGGCCGCCACTTCTACCCGAGCTACTAACTGCAAATCTTTTATTAAAACCTAGCGAACCAACCATGTTTTCAACTCTCGTACCCTCTATCTGAGTTTCAAGGATGCAAAGTACAGAGGGGGCATACTGCTTCGTCATGCCACGAAGCTCCTGGACTGTCGCGGGTTTGCCAGCCCCGCGATAGTTCCAACATAGTAGACTCATTGCGCTTGGCGCGACCCCTTTGGGGGCCCGCCAGAACGCGCATCAAGGTTTTTGTTCAGTCAACTAGTCCTCCCATTGTTTTTGTCGTTGGTCATCACGTCGGTTTTGTTCCTCTTCGGTTCCTGCTTCGCTGATGGGCTTGCTGGAATCTCAGGTGGCAACATAAGTAGTTGCTGTGTTGATGTTTCTGGGGCAGCTGGCTTCGCAGGTGACGAGTCTGAGATCGCCAGCGCGGCTCCTCTTTTTCTATTTCTTTCTATATCCTCCATTGAGATGTCCTGGTCACCCTTGTTCTCGTCAGTCTCCCATGTGTTAGCTGCTGTAGATGTGAATCCACGGCCTCGGCCTCTGCCAGATCGGCCATTACCTCTTCCACCCCTAGATCCCGAGCCCTCATTCGCTCCTCTTCCTTCACCTAGCCCTCTACCTGGTCCCTTGAACCAGGAGGCTTTTAAATCCTTGAAAACTAGATCCTTGGGGGCATGAACTCCATCTCCACGCTCTTTGTAAAGGTGTCCGAGATAACCACACACCGCACACCAGTCTGGTAGTCGTTCATACTTCACCCTGAATATCTCTCTCTGCATTGTTTCCTTCTTCTTCACCACCAACGACACTGCATTCTTCAGAGGTTTGGTAACATCTATCTTGACCCGAACTCTGGCAAAGTTCCCTTCAAAATCCCGAGACATTGGTTCGGCGTATATGAATTCACCCACAGTTGAAGACAGAGCCTTGATTTTTGAGAAGAAGCCATCAGGGAAGTCATGGATCTGAATCCATATCTCAATCTTGGTGAGATCAATCGACGAAGGTTTTGTATAGCCGTCATATGGTTCCAAAACCACAGCCCTGCCCTTGAACGACCACGGCCCATCCTGCATCACACGTTCCCAGTCTCCCAAGCATGCAAATTGCAGCGTGTATAGATTGTCCTCGAGCGGTCTGATTTTCACATCCTTGGCTAGGTCCCAAGCCGCCCTCATGTTCCTAAAGAACCAATATTGGCTATAGGTTCGATCTGTGTGAACCCTAGCTATTGCCATCCAGCGGGTCGCCTTCGCCGGTAATTCCTCATCTTCGATCACCACATCTTGGAGATCGGCTTCCTTGATTCCAAGCTCCTCCATCATCACCTCCAGGTCAGACGTGAAACCGTCCGATCCAGAAGCAGCGTCAGCCATAGTTCTCTTGCCCGAGAGTTGATGAACCGCGGGCAGTAAGATCCCAGCGATCCCTGTTCCGCCGTCAGGAAGCGGAGCCCCAAGGACCCCGAGCGACGCCGGCGATAGAGGTGGGGGAGGCGGAGAGGACGATCTCTACGTGGGGGCGAAAAACAATCGCCGCCGCCGAGAGGAGTTAAACCCTAACGAGAGGGGATTGATACGTTCTGTGATTTCGCACCTTCGCGCTTTGGTGCACGAACCGGCCCGGCCTAACAACGAAGATATAGACGAGCCCAGTTTTCCATTCTCTTCGAGGCTAGTCTGGCCCAATAAAGTCGAATGCGACTGACATGCGGGACCCGGTGTCAGGTGCTAGGTCGAGCCGTCCGAGTCTGACCGACGCGAGCACCGAATCGACCGTCGCAGTCGGCGCAAGCGAGGAAGCCAGAGAGCGGCGGAAGGAAGGAAGGGGAACGAACGAGCACAAGCGAGGAGGCGGCGAGGCGGAGGAGGAGGGCGAGATGGGGTTCATGCTGCGGGTGAGGCTGGCCTCCTTCTTCGCGGGCGCGGCGGCGGCGGCGGCGGGCGGCGGCTACTTCCTCTACAAGGACTACAAGCTCGCCCACGACTCCACGGCGCTCCAGGTACGGGCCGCGCCCCTCCCCGCACCAGATCTCGGACCCTGCACCGCCCCAAACGTATCTGCCCGCGGGTCTGCGCCCCTCGTCTAGGAAGTAGAACGGGGGGAATGGGGAAACCCCCTCCTCCTCGATGCGTCGTCTGTGAAGGATGGATCGCGGTGCTGATTTCCTGGCGCGGGTTTCTAGATCAATCATGTTCCTGCTGGCACCATTGGTCTGCCCTGGAAATTTATGCCAGCATCGAACTTGGATAGGCACCAGGAGAACGTATCCAGTGATAGATATCCCATGTTGTGTGCTGATTATATGCCTGTGGTGCCACATTTCATTCGATTATTACAACTTGCGTTCTGCCTGCCTACAAATTGCCATGTCTAGTTTCTGCACGCCGTGATCGGTAACCAGAAATGCCGTTTTGAGTTTGACCTCTATGGCTGACAGTTCCGGTACCACTTCGTGTGACGTAGTGTCTTGGCTGACTTACCAAGCCAATGACCTGTTTGGCAGTTCAGTAGTTTGTAGCTTGCTCTGATCTTAGGGGTAAATCGTAGTTTAAGGTATCCCCTAGCCTTGCTGAATTTTTAGACTCTGTTATCATTTATATCTCTGTTTAAACCTTTGTTCTGGTGAGATTTTTTGTCCAAAGTGACCATGTAAATATTTGTAGTATAATTAAGTTTATTGACCGTAGGAGCCTCTCCTTCTGTCTGGTTGCTCAAAAAAAAGAGGGGGTACAATGCTTTGAATAGGATCTGAGGTACAATGTTGCATCGTTGCATAGTCGTCATACTTTGTTCATAGTTTCGGACAAGCAATTGGATATGGGACTGCCTACGAGAGAGTCAATATCTTTTGGTGTACTTCTGAAGTTCTCTAGTGATGTGCTGTCGTGTCTAAATGCACGTGACTAGTTTGCTGCAACTTGACCTCCGGATGATGGATCGATGGATATGTAGTGTTCTATAATTATCTCATACCACACACTGAAATGCCTATTTGCTTGGTAAGTGAAAACATTGTGTCTGCAGTCCCTTGGCACATTACAAGACGACCATGTCTTGACAACGTAGAATGGAAGCGATCATGAATTTGGAGATGCATCTAGTGTTAGTAGCATAACATTTGTTATTGTTGAATTTTGCTCATTTCTCTGTTGTGCATTGGCATTCGTTGATGCAGCATATGTCAGGCGCGTTTCAGTTTCATAGACACAACCAATCTTGCAAGTTCCAACATATATTTGCACAAACATAAATGTTTTTTTTCCAAAGTAAACTTAAGTATAGACTACATTACATTTTGGACTTTACATCTATCATAACTCTTGAAGCTGGTGGTTTTACCTACCTTCTCGTATGAAATTGTGGTAACTTCACCAGAATTATGGAACAATGGATATCCTGACATTGAAGTTGAGAAGAACACTAGGATAATTCATCATGTCTGATTTACTATGGGCATTCCGTATGAACTGATGGAATTGTTCAGTAGTTCATGTAAATGGGCAGAACATAGATGAAAAGCTGAAAATTGTTCAGGTATAAAGAGATGTAGTCGTAGAGTTTTTTTCCAGAAGTAGCTGAGCGTCTGGAACTAACCTTAGTTGAGGATGTTTGTATTCCCCAAGGTTAATCTTAGATGAGGACGTTTTTCATAAGTGAAGTTGTCTTTCACTTCACATGTCATGGGCTTTTAAGCAGTGCAATCATTGTCTGGGCTTTAAGATTGAGGTTTCTATACATGTGGTGCTAACCATGCTCCCTCTGCATTTCCACTATACACAGCTCCCTCTGCATTCCCACTATACACTGCATGATTCTGGTTGGGTTCAAGATAAGCATCTGATCTTTAAATCACAACTTTTCCAGGTGAAAGGTCTGCACGACCACGTGGACGCCCGTTACAAGGCTCTCGACAAGCGACTTGCAGCTCTGGAAGCCCAGAAAAGCGCCGACCCCTCTCCGGCTGTGGACGTGCCATCGGGCTAGTCGTCCGTCTGTCCATCACGAGGCTTGACAAGTGGATGATTCAAAGTCTGTTTACTTTTAACATGCGCGCGCTATCTGCTTCTCCTTTGAAGGCAAGGGCCTGTGACTGACAGCGGAATAATATAGCGAACGGTTTTTGTTTTGTTGTGTGGGCAAGAAGAAGCTCCTTTTGTTGCATGATTATGGGATACATCGGATCTTTGCAGCCCATTTCGCACTTGCTGTCGCTTATCCTGGGGATTCAACCTGAACCCTTTATCGACGTCCCTCGATTTCTTGGCTGTTGTTTTTAGCATTGTATATCGTTTATGATGCCTGTTTTTTCGCTCGTTTGACAGTCTTCGCTGTTGAAGGGAAAATAATTGCTGTTGGCTGATCCATGCTTGCACGTTTTATGGAGAAGAAAAGAAAAGTCCAGCTGATAAGCGTTGGTAGTACTATCTGCTAAGAGATCCGATCCAGCTCAACATCACCTTGTCCATTCGCCACGGCGACCTGCGTTGTGTTGCGTGTGGCCATGGCTCTTGCCGACCTCGATCTGTTGTGCAGTTTCCTTTTATCATACTGTCTGCCAAATCGCTTATTGGCTCGGAATGGTTCAGGCTTGTGCTGATGATAATCAAAAGAAGTAATCGGAAGAAGCGGTTTGATCGATTATAGGTAGGCATTAGGCAAAGGCTGCTTTCATCCAGATCTTGGACTGTTCTAATTAATCATATCAAGATCACTTAACTATAGCCATTATCAGCTATCGTTATTGGTTGCCCACCATCTGCCGGTACAGAAGAAGATCATTAACTGGCTTGATTTATTTTCCACCGTAAATTTTTCATGTATGAAAATGCAAGCGTCAACACTACATATTTAAGCAAGAATGGCCCTCAAGCAGACCAAGAGGCCGGATTGGCTATGTCGTGCGCACTTGGAAAATGCACATGCGTTGTGCATCCGCTTCCTGCACGATTTCATCCTGTGCCATAGTCCAGGTACAGGCAGTAGTAGTATTTTGCTCGGAGTATAATCATGTTGGAAGGATGCCCGGGCCATGTCGCCGAATCATTGAGGATCTCTTTGTAAATTAATTTTCTTCTTCTTCTTCTTCAGATTTCTTTGGAAATTACAACTAATTCACACGATTGGGCCAAATCCAGCACACTCTTGCTGTAGAATAATATATGCTTAGGTAGTTAGGTTAGGTCAGTTAAGGCTGATTGAGGTGGGTTATGGCAGTCCAGTTTTTCCAATCAGTTTTCTGTCAATTGTTCTGTTTGCCTAACCAGATCATTGGTTTCACGACTTTTTTCCCATAACAAAATAGTATAAAATAAGTTTAGTATAGTGCATTACAGTTCAGCAACTGCAAAACTGAGCCTAACGCATTTCCCATCGAATCATGAATATATAGCAAATGTCGGATGCCGTGTGGTCGTGTACTCTGTTTTAAGAAAATAATTACACCGCAGTTCTGCTTCGCACGACACGTTGGCATGAAAAAAAATATTTGACGGCAAATATTTCTGAAATATATCCAGCAGCAAAGTATTCCTTCCTGAATGAAATGCACATGGCGGCAAAAAAAAAAAAATGCTGGAAAATACTCAAAACCAGTTCGTAGAAGAAAAATAAAATAAACGATGTCGTTATTAAGATAAGATAATGATGATACGGTTAGGAGCAAGGCAAAACAGTTTAAGAAAGAGACGACGGGCGACGAGCCGAACGGGTCGCCGGCACTCCTCGCTGTCTTAACCATCCATCCATCCGTCATCGCCGCCGACGATGCGGCAGTCAATTGCCCCACGAACTCTTCCGCCACAGATACGGCTGTCGTCGGGGCGCCCCGCTTCAAAACCCAGATGACCCCGCAGACAAGTCACGACGAGCCCGCGCAGAACCGGCGGACGGCAATGGCGTCCTCCTCCTCCTCCTCCTCCTCCCCGGCGGCTCCGTTGCTCGTCCCTTGGCGAGATGACCATGACCGGGACGACGCGGCCGCTCGGAGCGACGGCGGGAGTCCGCGGGAGCAGGTACTGGTTCTTGGCGATTTGAGCTTGGAACTACTAGCTTGTGATAGATTGCTGATGAAATTGGCGGCTTCTTGCTTGTTTTGTGATGCGAAGGGGGTGATGCGGAGCTGGGCGGAGGCGATGATGCTGTGCTGCGGCGCGGACTGCGGCGACGCGGAGCGGCTGTGGCGCAGGGTGGTGCTGCGCAAGTGGCTCAACGTCGGCGCCGGCTCCGGCGACTCCGACTTCAGCGCCGACGAGTCCGAGGCCGAGGCCGAGGCAGACGACGAGCCCGGTCACCAAGGTCCGTCTGCCCATCTCTTCTCCTCGGTGATCCCTTCCCCCATTTCCTGCGCACGAGCCGCTCTGCTTCGATCCGCTGGGAGCAAGATGGGGGGATTTTTTGTGCCAGGGAATGCAGTGCAGACCACCACATTGCGAATTTGCAACGCAGATAGCCTTTCGATGGATGATTGGCTAGCATTTCCAATTCAATTGTTCATTGCTTGCTTTCTCGTCTGAGCTCATCGTGCTGCAGCATCATGAGTGCCACCAGTTCAGTTTCGTGTGGGTATGGCCACGAGTGCCGTGCGGGTCATCCCCCTGGTCGATGGCGACCTCCACCGTGATGTCCGGCTGCCACTCTACTTTTTGCAGACCACCGATTTCGTTTGGCATATTGCCATGCTCGACATTTTTAACCAGGAGAAAGGTTTGGTTCGAGGAGTTTGAGGATTCCAAATTCCTGATGCCTTTTTGCTTCGTCTCAAAGCCTGCTTCAGCCAAAAGGGTTAGCAAAATGTGGGGGAAAAGCTTGGCCGCTTTTGAACACCGCCTTTTCGAGGCTGCATTTTTCTTATGCAGAAAGGGGAAAAGAGCAAAGAATGGCTGTTAATTTGTATTGTGCCTTGTAAGGATCTGCATCTTTTTAAAAAGGGCTTAGCGCTTTATATGCACAGATTTATTCAGCTTAAATCTGCAGATTGATATCGATCATCATACATGTTCTGACTGCCATGTTCGTTCCATTTGTGCAGACAAGTGCTGCTGTTGGGAACACAAACTGTATGATGAGGAAAGGAGATCGCGTGGACTTGGTGCGGGCACGATTGGTAATTTAATTGTCATCTCATTTGTTGGAGAAGAATGTTTGGACAAAACAGTTGTTGGCAGTTCAATTTTCTTCTATATATTTTCCCCATAAGAGGAATTGGCTCCTACTACGTTATATCCATGCCGGCAAATAGGCATTGTCTAGTGGTGATAAAAAATTTAAAAAAATGTGGATAGTGCTTTTCCACTTTCTGTGAATAAATATTTCAAAGCAACTTTTTGTTATGATAAAGAACAAACTGTCTGGCTTTACATAAAGCCAAATATTTCAAAGAAATATATGCGTGATAATTTGGAAGCACCTGGATGCCTTTTAATATGCGTTTCGACTTGCTATGAAGCCCGTTTTGTTACATTAAACGACCGTTTGGTAAGCCATTCGTTGACGCGCTGCCTTACATACTGACACAAACATATGTTTGACCTTGGTTGACAATTGCTTTATATGCTGATGCAAGCTGTAATTTGTAGGTAATCAAGTGAAGGCTGTGCCTGACAGACTTAAAAGGTGCAATTCAGAGACACTTCGCGCTCAGTATATCAATGTCGCTGAACTCAGGTATAGCTAGTCTTATATATTGCTCCCCTCTTATATTTGGCCTTTTTGACAGTATTTTCATAACATCCTGTGTGGTTACTGAAATAAAATGCTCAATACGCCTGGTTTCTGTCACACAAAACATTTCAGAAGATTTAATACTAACTAATTGAACCTAGCTGCAACTAGGCTAATAAATGCTACTATGGTTGTGTGTTGCTTCCAACCTTCGAGGTTTTACATGCAGGATTTTCGTAGGGACATGGAATGTTGGAGGCAGAGTTCCACCTACT
The DNA here is from genome assembly GCA_021605205.1 of Aegilops longissima. Classification (NCBI taxonomy): domain Eukaryota; kingdom Viridiplantae; phylum Streptophyta; class Magnoliopsida; order Poales; family Poaceae; genus Aegilops; species Aegilops longissima. The sequence continues at coordinate 599,296,509 of CM038676.1, read as the reverse complement.
GACTTAGACATTCAAGAATGGCTGGCGATGGAGGAGCCAGCTGATATTTATGTTCTCGGGTAAATCACTGCTAACAAATTTTCAATTGCACGAATCTTCATTTCTTATTTTGGAAGAAGATATGTGGCACAGATTCACACAAAATAAGCTGTCACAGTCTGACATAGGCATAGCAGTTGCAATCTTGGGAAAACTTAAAAAGCTGTTTCTGGATTATCCACTTAAAACATACTCCCTCTGTAACTTAATATAATATGTTTTTTGACATTGTCATAGTGTCTGACAGTGTCAGAAGACGTCTTATATTAAGTTACGGAGGGAGTATCTGAAAATTATTTGGTTATTGGCTGGTATCTAATCAGTTTTTCACCCGTGTCACACCTTAGCTTACTATTTGGCTAAGATGTGATTTGTTGTGCACTACTGCCATTATTTTAGATGAAAGGCCCATGGCCTGCTTTTATTAAAGCCACAGTTCAAGCGGCACCAAACATTCCCATAGTTTATTTTTACCATGAAATTTATGACCATCTTTCAGATTTCAAGAAATTGTCCCACTAAATGCTGGGAATATATTCGGTGCTGAAGATGACCATCCAGTTGCAGTCTGGGAACATATCATTCGTGAAACTTTGAATAAGATATGTCCATATAAACCAAAGCATAAATGTGTCAGTAATCCTCCTTCACCGTCAAAGTTCAAACCATCAGATTATCTTGTGATCGAAGATGATTTTCTTAGTGAGGCCGACAATGAAAGTGAGGGGGAACTTCATCCATTGATTGGACAAGACATTAATCCAGTTACTAATGATAGTGACGTTTGTAGAACATATGAATACTCCATCTCTGCTTCCAGTGAAAGAGTTCACGAAGGCGAAGACTTCAGCAAGATGCTTCCAGTAAATACTTCTCATCACTCCCACAACTCAAGTCATACGCTTTTTAGATCTAATCTGAAAGAACCGAGCAACCAAGCTGAAGCCGGTCACTTGGAAAGGCCTGGAATGATTTGGCCTGAACAACAATTGGATATGCAGGTTCATCTTCTTCAGGACAGCACATCCGTTACTTCAGTGAAGACTCTAACAGCTTCTGCGTCTTTCAAATCGAGACATGAGAATTCTAATGGTTTTCCAGAAGATAATCTGGACCATGATGTTAGTACCGATAATAGAGTCGTTGAAAGGAAAAATTCAAATTTCGTACGGATAATAAGCAAGCAAATGGTGGGAATATATCTTTCGGTGTGGGTTCAGAGAGGCCTTAGGAGGCACATTCAGAATTTGAGAGTATCAACTGTAGGTGTAGGCGCGATGGGTTACATCGGTAACAAGGCAAGTGCCAAACTTGATCTTATTTTCTCTCATCATTCATTTTGCATTCATTTGTACTTCATGCCTAAGTTTTCATTTCATTGCCTTGCCTTGTCATCTCATATCAGTTCTTATTAGATTCAGCATGAATACACTTGTTGGATACTATCTGATCTACAGAATCATCTGATGACATTTGTTTCTGCAATGTTCCAGGGATCAATATCAGTCAGCATGTCTATATATCAGACACCCTTTTGTTTTGTATGTTGCCACCTGACATCTGGTGAAAAGGATGGAAATCTAACAAAGAGAAATACAGATGTTGAAGAAATCCTTCGAAGAACGGTATTTAACCCAGTTCATAGAGTCCGCATGCCTAAGGGAATACATGACCATGAGTAAGTCGGCAAATTTGTGTCGCCTGAATCTTTGCTATCCTCCAATGCAATCATTTTCTCAATTGCTTACATATTCAGCCATTTCATAAATTTCAGAAAGATTATATGGTTTGGGGATCTCAACTACCGGATCAACCTATCATATGAAAGAACACATGAACTTATCTCCAGAAAGGAATGGGATTTATTGTTTGACAATGATCAGGTAATTTAATGGTTCGGTACATAAATTACTACCTGTAGTATTTCCAGCTCACGCTTTTGCTGTGACAGCTAAAATGGGAACTGATGAAAGGGCGTGCATTTGACGGTTGGATCGAAGGGGTGATTAGCTTCCCCCCAACATATAAATACGAATTTAATTCAGATAAGTATGCGGGTGACGAGCCAATATCCGCAAGAAGAAGACCTGCATGGTATGCTATCTGCCTAATTAAGCTCCTGCCCTTTTGTTTCGCACATTTAATCTGATAAGATCCATCAGTAGCTCATGTTTGGGCATTAGAACCCAGGATAAATAAATGTCGCATACTTCTGCAGGTGCGATCGGATTCTTTCATACGGAAAGGGCATCAGGTTGGATTCTTACAGAAGGGCGGAGCTTAATCTTTCAGATCACCGCCCGGTTTCCGCGGTCTACATGGCCGAGGTTGAAGTTTTATGCCACAGAAAGTTTCAGAAGGCTGTAACATTCACCAATGTAGAGGTAGAGGATCATCTTTTATTGGAGCGATAAAGCACTTGTTGAATGAAGAACCCTGAACTGTGAGAGAACATGAAGTTCTTAGCTCAAAGGCGCAATGGCCGAAGGGAAATGCTGGTAATTTCAGACAAGTTACCAGAATGTACAGAAGCAAATAGGGGTGGCAGTTTGATGCATACTAAGGATTGGGGTGTGAGTGTGTGTTTCTGACCAAATTGGTCGTCCTGTAAATGAAAAGAAGAATAAAAGGTATTCCGACTCCTCAGAAGAGGATCAATTGTTCATATCTAACAGGATCTGCAGAGAAATGAGTGAAGTTCTTCCCCTTTTCTTTATCGTGGTACCGTTCTTGCTTCTTTTTTAATGTTTGATGATGATTAACCACTGAAGATGAGAGCTGGAGCTGCCAAGTACAAACATGTAAAAAAAAGCAAGATACAACCAAATCTGACTTGAAATATTACTTGGCGAAGCTGAAACTTCCTGGATTAAAGATTCAGAAGCATCTTGTCACTTTCGAACTTGAGTAGACCAGGGCACATGTTCAGTAAGTTCCTTCAGACAACATAAAAATATTTCAGACCACACTGATCCAATGCGACAAACTCGGTGAAAACTGCAGCAGCCGGTCCTCCGCCTAAAGAAAACAAAATCATCACTCTGTCAGTAACCAAAAATACAAACAGAACATAATTAGCAGCTCCATTAAGCTCCTCCCTAATCTCCTCTCTTCCATGCCCCTCTGATCTACACAACGGTGCTTCGGTTCGAGGTAAGCTCTGCACGAAAAAGATGCACCTCGATGCTACGGTTCCATTCAGGCAGTCGGTTCGTAGTTTCGTCGGCCGTAAGTTCTTAATCTTGTGTACCCGTTTGAAGCTGTTCTTGACGAATTTTGTCAGATTCGTCGCGCACGATCGACCGTTTGAGTTTTCCTTTGACCAGCAACCTAATCTCGCAGTTCCTCACAACATTCGTGTTGTAAGTTTTTGGTTTCGACGATCGTAGCTTCATCTCTCTTTGAGCAGCAGTTTACTGCACTGACAATCCTGACGGGCTTGTGTTGCTGCTGCGGCTAGTGGTGCTGCAGCGGCGCGGCCTCGACGAGGAGCGCCGCGCAGCAGGCGGCGACGGCGAGCAGAGCCGCCGCTGGCGCGGACAGCCTGGTCCCCGCCCCCATTTGTCTCTCTCGCCGGCGTTGTGCTCCGCTCCGGGATGGCAGGCGGCCGGCGACCCTCCCTCGACCTCCCTTCTTGACCGCCTCAGTCACCAGCGTGAATCAAGACGGCCGCGGCCGAGGGCGCAGCTGCAGGAGCAAGCTGGAGGGAGCAGCGACCAATTGAGAGAGGTCGGCCCTGGTTTGCTTGCTCAGCTCGCAGCCAAGTCGGTGCTGCTTGCTATTGCTAGTCGACGGTGTCGCTCATCGTGCCGCCGACGGGGTCGCTCGTCGACGACTCGATGCTCGTTATGTCGGACACGACGCCACAACCACTATCCACCGCAGTCGCCATGGTCTGGCGCACACTGCATTTCTTCTCCTCCTCCCTCTGCTAGCTCTTAACCATGTGTGCTAAGTGCAAGTGCTAACTCTTAATCACATCACATGCGGGCAACCAAACACCGTGTTTATGTGCCACTTGGGCTAATGCAGGCAACCAAACAAAGTGCACTTGGGTATTACCTAATGCAGCGACCCTCGATGCAGGCAACCAAACAACTTGCAGATGACGTATGGGACATTTACATCTGTGCCCCTAACTCGAACCCACTACTCAGTTTTGCCCTTAGTTTTCGGGTATGCTCAGTTTTACCCCTCTGCCGTCAGTGCCACTTATAGAAATGCCCCTCCGCTCCGTTTTCGTCCAGTCAAGGCTGTTTGACCGCTAACTTGCCGTCAGTTTGACATATTTGCCCCTCTTTCTTACATGTGGGCCCTCTCTTACCTCTTCGCTTCACTCTCTCTCTGTGCTCTTTCTCTCGCTCGACCCTAACCCTAGCTCTCTCTTCCCCAAATCGCTCCCTCACCTGAACCCTAGCGGCTTCGATCCCCACCATGGAAAACTCCAGATCAATGGCGGGCACGGTGGAGATTCGGTCAACCTGAGCTGTGCTGCGATTCGGAGCCAACCGCTGCGGATGAAGGTCGACGGTGGTTGCGGCGCCGGCGGCGGCCATGAAGGGAGCACAAATCCGAAGGGGTAAGTGCAGTACTTTCAGATCTGAAGCCTGCTATACGTATTGTAGTTCGTTTTGATTCCTAGTGCTCATCTGTGTTCGTAGTGCTCATTTGGTTCAATTTTTTTTCCTGTTTTTCATTGTCATTCGTAGGGTGGACTATATATGTTTGGATTGTAGAATGGAAACAACTCTTCTAGTTCCTGCTAGTACAAAAGCAGGGAACACAGGATTTTCATTTCCTTTGGTAGTGGAGAGCACACTGAAGTTTGTGCAGTTTAGATCTCATATCTGTGCTAAATACCCGTGGGGAATACATGATGCAGATTGAATTCAGTCTTTGGGATATTGATAGTTCAGTTTGGGTCCCATCCAATGTGATGCTGAGTTAGAAAAATGTTCAAATTCATGCTCATTTCCAGTCAAATTGGAAATCAATGTCATACAAAGAAAAAGAGGATTGACAGACAACAGTGGCAGAAAATCACAATCTACCCGTGCTTGCACCTCCCCAGGCGATGCGACGAGCGGGGATGAGACCATGCCCTGCGCACCGCCGCGTCGTGCTCATCTCCACCCGAGAGAATGACGGATGGGGAGGTAGAACTCGGATTGAAACCGAACAATCCCAACACCATCGACCTAAACGCAGAAATCCCTAACTGATGAACCCTAATTGGGATGAAATACCCCAGATCGATCCACCGATGAGCCACACTTACCTCGCAAGCCACCGACGAGCTCAACGAGGACATGCCGCCGCCCTCCAAATCGACCCACCGTCGGCCTCTGAATCCTGCTACGGTCGCTCTCTCCCCTCTCCAAATCGAGTCGTCGAGAGGTTGAAGAAGAACAGAGAGAGAGTGAAGCGAAGAGGTAAGAGAGGGCCCACATGTAAGAAAGAGGGGCAAATATGTCAAACTGACGGCAAGTTAGCGGTCAAACAGCCTTGACTGGACGGAAACGGAGCGGAGGGGCATTTCTATAAGTGGCACTGACGGCAGAGGGGCAAAACTGAGCATACCCGAAAACTAGGGGCAAAACTGAGTAGTGGGTTCGAGTTAGGGCAGAACTGGAATTGGCCCATGACGTATTTGGGGCTGTTTTTGCTCACCCAGGCTGGGTTGAGAAGTGTATGCAATGTGACTACTGTTTGAAATTTGAACCAAACACGCCCTAAACTGATTCATCTTCCAAAACAGAAAACCCATCTCCATCTCTTTCATCTCGCCGTCGAAGGCTTGGCAAGATGGCGCCACCCGATGACAGCAGCGAGGCACCGGATCGTGGAACATATACTAGTGCCCTCTTCCTATGAAAGTCGGACGGCCAGTTGGTGCACGCGGGAGTGAGTCTCATGATCGGGTCGGTACGACCCGGTCGTATAGGATTTTTTTCGGTTTTGTTCAAGGCCCCTGATATTAGGCCTCTCGTTCGTTCATTCATTCGGCCTAATCAAGCATTAGAATTTTTTTTGAACAAGTAATTAAACAATGTTAATCAAGCATTTGGAAAATGTTAAATGTGTATAGGAAAATGTTGGCCATGGATTTAAAAATATGTTTTTTTATCATGCATATAAAAATTTTAATCAAGCATTTGAAAAATGTTGAACAATTATTTGAAAAATGTTAATCAAGCATTTCGAAAATGTTGATTGTGCATAAGAAATGTTGACCATGTACTAAAACATGTTAATCTTTTATTTGAAAAATGTTAAACAAACATTTAAAAAGTATAAAAAAAAGATGACTATGTATTAAAAATGTTAATCTTGTATTTTTTTAATTTTTTTGAACACAGTACAGACGCAAGCGCCCATATATACGCACATACACTCACCCCCTATGAACACAGCCACACACACACCCTACCCCTATGAGCACCTCCGAAAGACTGAGCCGACATATCATCTTGAGATTTAAGTCACCGTAGGCGCCTCGTCGTCAACGGGAACGTCTCCTCCCACTAAAAGCTCATCGCTGAAAATCCTGAAATAAATTCAGGAATAATGCGAGCACCAGGACTTGAACCCTGATAGGCTAGGGATACAACTGTCTCTCTAACCATCCAACCACAGGTTGGTTCGCTGTTAATTTGTATTGAAATATGTTAATCAATGATTGAAAAATGTGTATAGAAAAATGTTCACCATTTATTAAAAAAATGTTAAATTTGTATTGGAAATTTTAAAGTATGTACTCAAAAAATGTCGTTGACATATACAAAAAATGTAGAATAAAAAAAATAAACAAATAAGGAAAATCAATAAAAACAATGAAAGACACAAAGAAAAACAAAAAGAAAAAAGAAAATAGAGAAGAAAAAAAGAAAAAGGAAAACAAAACAAAACCGAATAAATCAGAAGAAAAAATGAAAAGAAAAAACAGTGAAAACAAAGAAAGAAACCAAGACAAACCGATGGAAAAAAGAAAGACAAACAAAAACAAAAAAAGGGGAAATCAATGCAAAAGCAGCTCTTTTACGCTCATGTAGGTTGCGCCTTAGTAGTTTACACGAAACTGAAGCTGGCTTGAGTTGTCCGTCAGCCAGGGGACCCGGGTTCAAATCCTGATTTCTCCCTTTTATTTCTCTCTTTCTTTTAAATATGTGCTAAAAGGTCGACCCAATAGTTAGAGCGTCGGGGCATTTGCTTTAATACTCATGTAAAGCGAGATATAGTAGCCACGGTTTAGGAGCTCAAAATTTAGCGAAGCATGCTATAGTTGGGGTTGGGCCGTTATGTTTAGTTAGGCCACCCAATTGATTTTTCGTTTTTAGCCAGATGTTCATTATCTTTAGATCAAGGTGGCCTTACTTGGCTGGGTCATCCCCATGATCCCAACATTATTCCTATAAATGTGACCTTTAGGTAATGAAGTCTGGCTTTTGCCCTAAAAAAGGATGTTTTTTCGTTCGCCTTTGTGAACATCGTGACAACTTGAATAAAGCTTCAGGAGATAGTTTAAAATAATCCAGGAGAGGGAATTGTTCTAAAAAAGCAAACATGTGCGCAGTTTGGAGTTCGCTCATCTCTGAAGGTTGACAAGGAGCGGATGTCCGATTCCACAACTGTACATCTCAATAGTAAAACCCTAAATTCATACAACTACATGCATCGTGAACTAATTCTATGTAATCTCGCACATAGCGTCCGACTACTACATTAATACATGCCATCGAACTATAAACAATTGGCATGTTGTACATAGCTATGAAGAAAGATCATACACGGTTGCCCTTACCCTTTTGGTCGGCCTTGATGTCTTTATCACGGAAGCATCACTATTAGGGAAAACCTTATACATAGAACTTTAGTAGTAGCACGTGTTAAAAAACCACGCTAGTGCTAAGTAGCAGTAGCGCGCTGGCGTAAACCGCGCTACAGATAGAATTGTAGTAGTAGCGCGGCTGAAGATAAAAGCGCTACTACTAAAATTCCCACTGCTTAGCCGATAGGCTACACATAGTAGTAGCGATCTACGGCGGACAACGCTATTGCTACATGCTTTGTAGCAGCGCGTTTACGCAGAAAGGCGCTACTGATAAAAGAAATAAAATTAAATGAAAAGCAAATAGAAAAGTAAATGAAAATGAAAGAAATAGAAAAAGGAGAAAGGAAAAAAATATGTAAAGGAAAATAAATGGAAAAACGGAAAAAAGAGAAAATAATAGCAGTAGCGCATATCCAGGAACGCGCTATAGCTAACTTAGTAGTAGCGCACTTCCTGAAAAGCGCTACTGCTATTTTTGACTTAACCACGCGGTTCGTTTTTCCCCACGGCTACTTCCCCCAAATCCCAACTCCTTCGCTGTCGCCACCGTCGTCGCCCGTCGGCTGCCGCGGGCTATCCCGTCGCTCTCTGCACACCCTCGACGCCGCCCCCGACCCCGGATTCGACGCCGCCCCCGACCCCGACCTCGACGCTGCCTGCCCCTCCCTCGCCGCAGGCACCCGAGGTGAGCACGCCTGCTCCTCCTCCTCCCCTACCTCTGCGTAGGGTTCTTCAAATTTTAATTGCATCAAATTAGTTAGGGTTCATCTATTGCATCAAATTTTGGATTATCCGCTACCACTTTCCACCCCTAGGTTCATCAAATTAGATGGTAATTAGGGCATTAGTTCCTAGGTACTAATTAGTTAGTAAGAACTAGGTACTAATTAGGTACTAGTTTATTTTTATTTATAATAAGTTTATTTTTAGTAAGAACTAGTTGAATTAATAGAACTAGTTGAACATGTCACATTTCTTGTTATTTTTTTAGTTAAAACAATTATTCCCGCATCGATGTCGATGATGCCTATCCCGCATCCTCGTCGTCGAATCGGCGAAGGACACCTGCTTGACCAGATGGGCCATGTCTGGGATTGGGCTCCGCCGGGCTGGTACTGGGAGGCGCTACCTATCGGGGGGCGCAGCTTGGTGAGGAGTCAGCCCGTCGTTGACCCGAACCTTCTTTGGTGGCTTGAGGATCTTCATACTGTCAAGACAAATTATTTTTCTGGACTTAAAAATCTTAGTACTCACAACGTGCGACCAATAGTGTTTGTATTGAACTACGGTCACATCTATTTAGGAAAGATGGTAATTTTTTTACTATTTGTCCTTAGTGCATCTTTTGCATACATTATATTTTAAGATAAACTTCATTGCTAAGTATGTTACTATACGATGTTCTTCAACAGGGACTCCCGATGAATGTTGTGCCTCATTGGATCGAGACTAAAGGTCGCATGAGAATGGTTAGCTTACGGCCAAGACATCATACAATGCACTTTAGTGCATTCAGGATTTCTAAAAGTGAGGAATGCTTAATAGTGAAAGACTAGAGCAAAATTGTGAACGATCGCAGAGAAGTACTAGGGGGCAACAATCAGAAGCGCAACCCACGATTAGGAGACAGGTTCATCTGCATGCTCCAACATGATGAAGCAGGAGTGCTACACATGTTTTATGCTATTTTACCTGAGAGAGAGCAGCAAGAGTGATTAGCTAGCTAGAAATGAGTTTGAAGATGATGATGTGCTACACTATGACTATGATGATTAAATAGCTAGTGTTGATGGTAATGACTATGATGATTATTATTAGCCAGTGTTGGTGGTGATTAGATAGCTACCGCAACTAGTGTCGGTGGTGATTAGCTAGCTAGAATGAGTTTGAAGTTGATGATGTGCTACACTATGACTATGATGATTAAATAGCTATTGTTGGTGGTAATGACTATGATGATGATTAAATAGCTTGTGTTGGCGGATTAGATTCAAGTGGAGGCAACATTTGATGCATATTGAAAGTACTACTAGTCCAAACTAGATCAAATTTGGATTAGTAGTATACTTTTGACATGCACCACCTGTTGCCTCGACTTGAACCTAATCCACCTTCATTTGACACACTATTATGGACATAATGATATAAACCTCATAATTGGTATTGTACCAAAATTTGTATAACGGCGTATAAATATAATAAAAATAATAATAGTAAAAAAGAATACTAGTAGCGATGGAGAGTAAACACGCTGCTACTAGCTAGATTAGCAGTAGCGCGGGAGTGAACACACGTTGCGGCTATATGTCTTACCAGTAGTGTGTGTCGAGCGCGCTACTGCTAAGTAATAGCTGTAGTGCCTTACTAGTAGCGCGGTGTCCCACATTACTAGTAGGCATTAAACACGCGCTACTACTAGGGTTTTCCCTAGTAGTGCATCACTCGAAGACGAGAAATGAATCGAGTCGGATTTGCTTATTGTCGGAGCAGTCCAATCTGTCACTGTTGTACCTCCATGGCACGGGCCGCCCCGTTTTGCTCTCGGGTGAGGACGTGTGCTCCTTCTTTGCCGGCTCTAGAGGATGCGCGCACGGATGGCTTCCTCGTCTAAGGCATCATGAGACGTCGCCTCTGCCTTTGCCACGTCGGCAGTGAAGCGGGCCTCCGCCTCCCGCCCCCAACCCACACCACGGGCACACCGCCACCTATAACCCCCGTACGCATCCACCCAGAGTTGGGCGGTAGATGGACCTTATCATGTAGGATGAGGAAGAGAGCACATGCCTCGAGCTTCCAGCCCCAGTGGACCCGAGCGCCATTTGCGCCAATCAATGGATTCCCGTCAGATCGATTCAACCTTGGCCGGGCACACTCCTCCTGGGAGTGGTAGAGGGACATGCAAATGACAATCGCCTCCTCGTCCCAGCATGGGACAACACCCAGATCAGGAGATCTCGGAATTGGATCCGCTGCCCTACATGCCGAAGAAGACCAGAAATCGTCGGAACGGAGCTTGGGGGCAGAGTGGAGTGGCTAGGATTTGGTTCGCGATGCGGACGGGGACGAATATACATGCCGTCGAGGTGGGCTACCGTGGGCTGGATGCGATGTGGCAGAAGAGCCGGGTTGTTTTTTCTCTTTTCATTTATGTTGTTTCTTTTCAAGCTTATTTTCATTTCAAAAATATGTTATAAATTTTTTAATATTGGTCACAAAATTCAAAAAAGTGTAGGAGTTCCAAATGTTCCCATTTTTCAAATTTGTTCATAAGTTCTTAAATTGTCTGAGAATTTCAAAAAATGTTGGTGTTTTAAAATTTTGTTTGGAGTTTAAAAAAGTATTCACTTTATTTTAAAAAAATCGCAAAATAAAAAATGTCCGGAATTTCGAAAGATGTTGGTGTTTTCTAAAATTATTTGGAATTTAAAAAATATTCTTGTTTCTCAGAAAATATTCAAAAGTTTAAACAATTGGTTGCATTTAAGAATATATTCGCTTTTCGTTAAAAAAATGTTTGTTTTTTCAAAACTTGTTCTATTAAAAAAGAAAAGAAGTTGTGGCTATAGCAGCCCGGTTTGCTACAGTAGACCAGAAACTATAAATCCATCCTACTACCACAGTGGCCGTGCGCTAGCGGTAATGCATCCCAGTCACTACAAATATCCGGTCCCTACAGATAATTAAGGGTTATATCATACAAAGGTCACTTCTCACTCCTCACCTTCTCGAGTGTTGACAAATCATATACGTCACTTGTCACAACCTAGGAAGTTTTTCTTTTTTTCATAGTCTCAAAACATTTTTTCTCTTGAACCGTGTGTCCAAATAATGAACTATTTTTGCTGTTAGATTTTTTGCATCGAGATCTTCAAAACTAAATTCATGTTAATATGTTTTGATGATTTTTTTCTACACAAAAAAAACTAGGGTAAAAACAAAAACCAAAAAGAACAAGTATCAGAAAAAAACTGAAATCCAAGAGACTGAATACTGAAAAAACCAGAAGGAAAAATGGAGCCCAGAAGCACGGTTGCGGTTTTCACTTTTTTGGGAAGCACATGCTGTGTTTTTTCCTTCTTTTTCAGAGAAGTATAGGTTGTGCTTCTCGTGAAAGCACAACCGTGATTTAGGTAGAAACACGTGCTAAGCTTCACTTTTCGAGAAGCACAATTGCTCGTGGAAGCCCATACTTTTTTGAGAAGCACAACTCTTGTGGAAGCCTATAATTTTTTTTGGGAAGCACAGCTGCGCTTTGCAAAAAATAAAATTTTAAACCCAAATTTTTCCCTCCAAGACCTAGAAAAAACCAGGCTAAAACTGAAAAGCCGAAACCCCCCAAAACAACCATCTAAAATCTGGAAACGTGTGTCAAAAAAATACGAAGACCGAAATTCAGAGGGAGCAGTGAGCACTGAACACGCGAGGCGGTAACTACACCAGTTGATGCGCTCTCAAGCCAAAAAAGATGACCTCACCGGCTCCCCAAGGGGTAACTGTTGGTTGGTTGCTCTGCTTTTTTTTCAGACAAGGTTAGCTGCCCTACTAACACGCAATAGGCCGGCCCACCAGGCAACCCTCTGTGCGGCCACCGTCCTATTTGATGCAGTAAGCCGCATATAGGATCGCACCAACATCGTCGATTTGTCTCAAAAAAAAAGAAAAAACCAACATCGTCGACTGAAGAAAAAAATAAGTCATCTCCTAGCACAGCGGCGCTCTGTTCCCCCAAATCCCACAACCCCCTTCTCGCCGGCGGTGCCTACTCTGATCTCGGGCTGAGTTTCTCTGGCCACCGCCGCCCTCATCCCCGTATCCAAGGAGGTTCCGGCGTCTATGCGGACTCGCGTATCCAGTCGCAGCCGCATGCCACCACCACGCGCCTGCACCGCATCTATCTAGGTGATGCATAGCAACGAGAGGGGAGAGTGTTGTCTACGTACCCTCGTAGACCGAAAGCGAAAGCGTTATGACAACGCGGTTGATGTAGTCGTACGTCTTCACGATCCGACCGATCCTAGCACCGAAGGTACGTCACCTCCGCGATCTGCACACGTTCAGCTCGGTGACGTCCCACGAACTCTAGATCCAGCTGAGGTCGAGGGAGAGTTTCTTCAGCACGACGGCGTGATGACGGTGATGATGAAGTTATCGACGCAGGGCTTCGCCTAAGCACTACAACGATATGACCGAGGTGGAAATCTATGGAGGGAGGCACCACACACGGCTAAACAATCAACTTGTGTGTCTATGGGGTGCCCCCTCCCCCGTATATAAAGGAGTGGAGGAGGGGAGGCCGACCCTCTGTATGGCGCACCCAAGGGGGGGAGTCCTACTCCCAGTAGGAGTAGGTTTCCCCTTTTCCGTAGTTGGAGTAGGAGAAGAAGGAAGAGGGAGAGGGAGAGAAGGAAAGGGGGGCCGGCCCCCCTCCCAATTCGGATTGGGCTTAGAGTGGGGGGGGGCCCCACCTTGGCCGCCTCCTCCTCTCTTCCACCATGGCCCATTAAGGCCCATTAACTCCCCGGGGGGTTCCGGTAACCTCCTGATACTCCAAAAAAATGCCCGAACCACTCGGAACCTTTCCGGTGTCCAAACATAGCCTTCCAATATATCAATCTTTATGTCTCGACCATTTCGAGACTCCTCGTCATGTCCGTGATCACATCCGGGACTCTGAACAACCTTCGGTACATCAAAACACACAAACTCATAATACCGGTCGTCATCGAACGTTAAGCGTGTGGACCCTACGGGTTCGAGAACTATGTAGACATGACTAGGGCTGCAAACGAGTCGAGCTCGAGCGAGTTGGAGTTGGCTCAGCTCAACTCATATGAAAATTCGAGCGAGCTCAAACTGAGTGAAGCTCATGATCGAGCTGTAGAACATGACTCATGCTCAGCTTGTAACGATCTCGAGTCGATCTCGAGCTAGTTTCGAACTAAATGAGATGGTAAAAATTATAAATCTATGGATGAAAAACAAAAAAATTAAGGTGAATATGATGGGAACCTTTGCCAAAAATATAGGATATTTAACACATAGGTGACCATGTGCCATAATTAGGCCTAAATTTTTTCTGCGCTTAATTAAGTTTCCATGTTCGTTGGTTAATAAAATGGAGAAAAAAATATGAACAACATATAAGGTAATAAATTATCTTATTTCCATTTAATATATGGCATGATCATTTTACATAATGATATTTTGTCGAGCTATCGAGCTAAATCGAGCGAGCCAACATTGGCTCAAGATCGGCTCATTTCTCGGTCGAGCTACATAACGTGTTCAAACTCAGCTTGTTTCTTTTTGAGTCGATCTCGAGTCGAGTCAAAAAACGAGTCGATCTCGAGCGGCTCACGAGCCTCGAGCTTTTATTACAGCCCTAGACATGACCGAGACTCACTTCCGGTCAATAACCAATAGCGGAACCTGGATGCTCATATTGGTTCCTACATATTCTACAAAGATCTTTATCGGTCAAATCGCATAACAACACGTTGTTCCCTTTGTCATCGGTATGTTACTTGCCCGAGATTCGATCGTCGGTATCTCAATACATAGTTCAATCTCGTTACCGGCGAGTCTCTTTACTCGTTCCTTAATGCATCATCCCGCAACTAACTCATTAGTCACATTGCTTGCAAGGCTTATAGTGATGTGCATCACCGAGAGGGCCCAAAGATACCTCTCCGAAACACGGAGTGAGAAATCCTAATCTCAATCTATGCCAACCCAACAAACACCATCGAAGACACCTGTAGAGCATCTTTATAATCACCCAGTTACGTTGTGACGTTTGATAGCACACTAAGTGTTCCTCCGGTATTCGGGAGTTGCATAATCTCATAGTCATAGGAACATTGATAACCCACAAGTACAGGGGATCGCAACACTTTTCGAGGGTAGAGTATTCAACCCAAATTTATTGATTCGACACAAGGGGAGCCAAAGAATATTCTCAAGTATTAGCAGTTGAGTTGTCAATTCAACCACACCTGGATAACTTAGTATCTGCAGCAAAGTAGTATGGAAGTAACGGTAACAATGGCAAAAGTAATAGTAGCAGTTTTGTAGTAATTGTAACAGTAGCAACGGTAAAGTAAATAAGCAAAGCACAATATGTGAAAAGCTCGTAGGCATTGGATCGGTGATGGATAATTATGTCGGATGCGATTCCTCATGTAATAGTTATAACATAGGGTGACACAGAACTAGCTCCAGTTCATCAATGTAATGTAGGCATGTATTCCGAATATAGGCATACGTGCTTATGGAAAAGAACTTGCATGACATCTTTTGTCCTACCCTCCCGTGGCAGCGGGGTCCTAATGGAAACTAAGGAATATTAAGGCCTCCTTTTAATAGAGAACCGGACCAAAGCATTAGCACTTAGTGAATACATGAACTCCTCAAACTACGGTCATCACCGAGAAGTATCCCGATTATTTTCACTTCGGGGTTGTCGGATCATAACACATAATAGGTGACTATAGACTTGCAAGATAGGATCAAGAACTCACTTATATTCATGGAAACATAATAGGTTCAGATCTGAATCATGGCACTCGGGCCCTAGTGACAAGCATTAAGCATAGCAAAGTCATAGCAACATAAATCTCAAAACATAGTGGATACTAGGGATCAAACCCTAACAAAACTAACTTGATTACATGGTAAATCTCATCCAACCCATCACCGTCCAGCAAGCCTATGATGGAATTACTCACGCACGGCGGTGAGCATCATGAAATTGGTGATGGAGGATGGTTGATGATGACGACGGCGACGAATCCCCCTCTCCGGAGCCCCAAACGGACTCCAGATCAGCCCTCCCGAGAGAGATTAGGGCTTGGCGGCGGCTCCGTATCGTAAAACGCGATGAAACTTTCTCTCTGATTTTTTTCTCCGTGAAAGAAAATATATGGAGTTGGAGTTGAGGTCAGTGGACGTCCAGGGGGGCCACGAGGCAGGGGGCGCGCCCAGGGGGAGGGGGCGTGCCCCCACCCTCGTGGACAGGGTGTGGGCCCCCTGACACTGATTCTTTTGCCAGTATTTTTTATTAATTCTGAAAAGTTGCTCCGTGGATTTTCAGGTCATTCCGAGAACTTTTATTTCTGTACAAAAATAACACCATGGCAGTTCTGCTGAAAACAGCGTCAGTCCGGGTTAGTTCCATTCAAATCATGCAAGTTAGAGTCCAAAACAAGGGCAAAAGTGTATGGAAAAGTAGATACGACGGAGACGTATCAACTCCCCCAAGCTTAAACCTTTGCTTGTCCTCAAGCAATTGAGTTGACAAACTGAAAGTGATAAAGAAAAAATTTCACAAACTCTGTTTGCTCTTGTTGTTGCAAATATGTAAAGCCAGCATTCAAGTTTTAAGCAAAAAATATGAACTAACCATATTCACAATAACACTTAGGTCTCATGTTTACTCATATCAATGGCATAATCAACTAGTGAGCAATAATAATAAAACTCGGATGACAACACTTTCTCAAAACAATCATAATATGATATAACAAGATGGTATCTCGCTGGCCCTTTCTGAGACCGCAAAACATAATTGTAGAGCACCTTTAAAGATCAAGAACTGACTAAACATTGTAATTCATGGTAAAAGAGATCCAGTCATAGTCATACCCAATATAAACTAATAGTAATGCATGCTAATGACAGCGGTGCTCTCCAGCGGGTGCTTTTTAATAAGAGGGTGATGACTCAACATAAAAGTAAATAGATAGGCTCCGCAGAGGGAAGCAGGATTTGTAGAGGTCTGGGAGCTCGATTTTGAAATAGAGATGAATAACATTTTGAGCGGTATACTTTCACTGTCAACATAACAACTATGAGATCTCGATATCTTCCATGCTACACACATTATAGGCGGTTCCCAAACAGAATGGTAAAGTTTATACTCCCCCACCACCAACAAGCATCAATCAATGGCTTGCCCGAAACAACGGGTGCCTCCAACTAGAAACAATCCTGGGGGAGTTTTGTTTAATTATTTTGATTTGATTTGAGCATGGGACTAGGCATCCCGGTTACCAGCCATTTTCTCGTGAATGAGGAGCGGAGTCCACTCCTCTTGAGAATAACCCACCTAGCATGGAAGATACAGACAACCCTAGTTGATACATGAGCTGCTCGAGCATACAAAACAGAATTTCATTTGAAGGTTTGGAGTTTGGCACATACAAATTTACTTGGAACAGCAGGTAAATACTGCATATAGGAAGGTATGGTGGACTCATATGGAATAACTTTGGGGTTATGGAGTTTGGATGCACAAGAAGTATTCTCGCTTAGTACAGGTGAAGGCTAGCAAGAGACTGGGAAGCGACCAACTGAGAGAGCGACAACAGTCATGAACATGCATTAAAATTAATCAACACTAAGTGCAAGCATGAGTAGGATATAATCCACCATGAACATAAATATCGTGAAGGCTATGTTGATTTTGTTTCAACTACATGCGTGAACATGTGCCAAGTCAAGTCACTCGAATCATTCAAAGGAGGACACCACCCTATCATACCACATCACAGCCATTTTAATAGCATGTTGGCATGCAAGGTAAACCATTATAAACTCCTAGCTAATTAAGCATGGCATAAGCAACTATAATCTCTAATTGTCATTGCAAACATGTTTATTCATAATAGGCTGAATCAGGAACGATGAACTAATCATATTTACAAAAACAAGAGAGGTCGAGTTCATACTAGCTTCTCTCATCTCAATCAGTCCATCATATATCGTCATTATTACCTTTCACTCGCACGACCGAACGGTGTGTATAATAATAATAGTGCACGTGCATTGGACTAAGCTGGAATCTGCAAGCATTCAATTCAAGGGACAAGACAAGGTAATATGGGCTCTTGGTTAAATCAACAATCATGCATATGAGAGCCACTAAACATTTTCATTATGGTTTTCTCCTCTCGACCCCCAAAGGAAAGAAAAGAAATAAGACTATTTACACGGGAAAGCTCCCAACAAGCAAAAGAAGAACGAGAAATCTTTTTGGGTTTTCTTTTAGTTATTACTACTACAGACATGAAAATTAAACTAGCTAAATTTTTTTGGTTTTTCTTAAGGTTTATCAAACACACAAGAAGAAAGCTAGAAAAAGAAATTAAACCAGCATGGATAGTACAATGAAAAAGTACGAGCACCGACGACTAGAATGAGTGTGTGAACATGAATGTAATGTCGCTGAGAAATACGTACTCCCTCAAGCTTAGGCTTTTGGCCTAAGTTGGTCTATGGCCATGGGTAGCCTGACTGATATCTGAAATTGTAACTGGGGTCATACTGAGATGCAGCAACCATTGCCTCCTGAGCTGCAGCATGGCGGCGAGCTGCCTCCGTCCTCCTCTCGTACTCAGTTGCCTCCTCCCAGGTGATAACATATCTTCCTTTTGCCTAATAATCAAAAAGGGCAGGAGCAGGGAGAGTAATATGGACAGCGCGACGTCTGTCAAAGATTAGTCAATACTGGAGGAATTCGTTCATTCCTTTCAAGAAAATGATGACTAACCATAGCATTATAATCTAAATAAGCGGGAGGCAACTCCCTATCATCTTCATGAGTCGCATAAATCCCTCCAAACAAATATCCAACTAAACCATTATTATGCAACCTACGTGCAACAATTGCCCCCAAGTTGTATTGTTTATCACCTAATACAGCACTCTTGAGAACACAAAGATCAGGAACACACATGTGACATGCTTCATCCTTACCGTTAATGCATCTACCAATGAAGAGAGCAAAACAATGTATAGCAGGAAAGTGAATGCTCCCTATGGTACCTTGTGCTATTTCTCTAGATTCTCCCACGGTGATACTAGCAAGAAAATCTTTATATTCAGATTTACAAGGTTCATTAACACTGCCCCACTGCGGGAGTTTACAAGCAGTAGTGAAATCTTCTAGGTCCATGGTATATGATTTATCATAAATATCAAACAGGGCTGTTGGAGAATTACGCGAGGATGTAAATTTAAACCTTCTCACAAAGGAGTCAGTCAAATAGTAGTACTGAGGACACTTATCTTGCATGAAGTCCTCAAGATCGGCATTCCGCACATATGCATCAAATTCATTCTTGATGCCCGCATTGACCATAAACTCCTCTGACGGCCATTCACAAGGCCGCACGTCAGCTTCCCTTGGTGGTTCATCGTCCTGCTCACGCATTGCGAGCCTGGGTACATTTTCCTAGACATATTTCTTCCTCTGAAAAATTTCTGAAATTTTTAGTAACTCAAAATAAAAGTGAACCAAACTCAACAAAATTGATAGCAACTACTCCCACAAGTGCCTAGAGCCTATATCATGCATTAAAATTACTTGGGACCTCATAAATTTGACATGCAAGCTCAAGAACAGGGTCACCTAGGCAAAAAAAATTTGCAATGAATGAAGCACTAGAACAAAACTAATTGGACCATTGGAGGAGTCACATACCAAAGAACAATCCCCCAAGGCAGTTTTGTGAATGGAGCTTTGAGCAAGGAGATCGAAAATGGCAGCAAAGTGAGCTAGAACTCGTGCTTGAGCTAGATGGTGATTTTTTGGGAGGAAGATGAAGTGTGTGGGTGCGGGAATAAGTGGAGGGGGGCCACCATGGGCCCACGAGGCAGGGGGCACGCCCTGGACCCTCGTGGCCAGGTGCCAGCTCCCCCTGCCGTGTTCTCGGTGCCAGATATTCTCAAATATTCCAGAAAAAATCATACTAAAATTGCAGGGCATTTGGAGAACTTTTATTCTCGGGTATTTTTTATTGCATGGATAATTCGGAGAACAGACGGAAAATACTATTTTTACTTTATTTAGACTAAATAACAGAAATTAAAAGGAGGGTACAGAAGGTTGTCCTTTCTAACTTCATCCATCTCATGATCATAAAAAAGAATCCACTAACAAGGTTGATCAAGTCTTGTTAACAAACTCATTCCAAATAACATGGAACCGGAGAAATTTCGAATAACACTAGGTTACCTCAACGGGGATATGCACGTCCCCAATAATAAGAATATCATATTTCTTCTTGACACACTACAAAAAAAAGACACATCCGTGACATTTTGGGTCGAACGAATTTTTTCTTCTGTCATACTTATGACACTTCTATGACGATACATTGTGACAAAACCCGGTATCATCATAGATGTGGTGGGCTCCTACTTCTATGACAAAAATCATGATGAGAAAATGGGCTTTTCGTCTGGCGGGCGGAGACGCAGCTGCATGACATTCTTTGGGCCGTCCATGACGGAAAAACCGTGGAAGAAGCGAGGCGAGAAAATTTGGCGAGTTCCGGTTACGGTGGGTGGTCGGGGCCGAGCGATCGCTGCTTTCTCGTACACGACGCTGCTGCGTGTGTGCGGCGTTGGGCTGTAATTGAACCCGGCGATTGTAATCAGGCGTTATCGAACCCGAGCGATCGATCGATGGTCGTTAATCGAACTCGATCGGCGATGCCTTTGCTCTGCGCGCTAATCAAGTCGATCGATGCTGCCTCTGGATGAGCAATGGCGTTGCGTGGGGGGGTTGGATGAGCGATGGCGGTGGGGTGGATGAACAGGACCCCATGGTGTTGCCTCTGGATGAACAGGACCCCGATCGATCGAGCCGGTTGGGGCTGGATGAACAGGACCTCGTGGAGGGCTGGATGAACAGGACGACCCTGTGGAGGGCTGGATGAATAGTAGATAGTGGAGAGATGGATGAACAGTAGCCCGTGAAGGGGTGGTTGAACAGGAGCCCGTGGAGAGGGGTGGTTGAACAATAGCCGGTGGAGTAGCGCGCAGTGGAGGCTGGATGAACAGGAGCCCATGGATGAATAGGAGCAGGTGGAAGCTGGAGGAGGTTGACGGTGGATGAACAGTGGCCTGTGGAGGCTGGAGGAGGTCGGCGGTGGAGATGAACAGTATCTCGTGGAGTCTCGTTTTGCGGTACGCCACACCCCTCCCGATGAACAGGACCCCCGTTTCGACCGTAGCGCTCCAACACAAGTCCGTTTCGTCCGTTTTGCGGTACGCCACACCCCTCCCAATCAACAGGACCCCATTTCGACTGTAGGAGGTCCAACACAAGTCTGTTTCCTCCGTTTTGCGGTACGCGAAACCCCTCCCGATGAATAGGATCCTGTTTCGAACGTGGTCGGTCGAACACAAGGCCGTTTCCTCCGTCTGTGGTATTCCAGGACTCGTTTCCATCGCCTGTTCTGTCCAAGCCTTCCCGATGAACACGACGACGCACTCCGTTCCGACCCAACCAGTTGGCTCCCCATGAACACGACGACGACGCCGTTTCTCCGTTCCGACCTAGCCATGTACACGAGCCCTGGCCGTATGTATGCACGAGTAGGCCTTCGAGACCCCGCCCGTATGTACGTATGTGGCCGTATTTTCTTTCTTGCACACTGGCCGCTATACGTACATGTACATGCTACGTGCGCGCCTCTACTGCGTCACGTGCGCGCCTCTACATCCACCAGTATGTATGTACACGTTCGCGACCAGAATGACAATGCTACGTACGCTCCGACCAGGTGGGTCCCGACCGTCAGGCACTTCCTTGCGTGCGAAGATGTAGATGGTGGGTCCTAGCAGTCAGGGGGCGAATCATTTTTTTGCCTGAACGCACTTCCTTGCGTGCGAAGATGTAGCTGGTGGGTCCCAACAGTCAGGGGGCGAATCATTTTTTTCCCAGACGCACTTCCTTGCGTGCGAAGATGTAGCTGGTGGGTCCCAGCAGTCAGGGTGGAAACATTTTTTTCACGAAATACAGTGGCCTGTCCGGTGGGTCCCATCTGTCAGGTGGAGGAATCATTATTTTCTGCGTAATAAGGAGACACTTCTTTGCTGCGGCCATGGACCCAGCTGTCGGCCTCTCCACGTCCAGTGCACGTCC
This sequence comes from Aegilops longissima, assembly GCA_021605205.1. NCBI lineage: Eukaryota > Viridiplantae > Streptophyta > Magnoliopsida > Poales > Poaceae > Aegilops > Aegilops longissima. Next base: position 599,274,706 of record CM038676.1, on the reverse strand, counting down.
GATGGAATTCGTTCCTTGACCACGTTGACCACGCCACGCCGAGAGCACCACGGCGGTGGACGACGGTGAGGCCTAGGAAGGGGACGACACGGAGCCGAGGAAGACGCGGCAGTGGATGCCCACGCGGAGAGGAGTACGAGGGTTCACTGGTTCGGCTGCGGTGTGAGGCTGCCGTCACCGCAGAATAATAGGGGGTGTGGGTGAGTGGAGGGATGGCCTGGCCAGCGGTGGGAGTAGTAAGGGGCGGTGAGGCCTACGTGGCAGCACAGCCGGCCACGTAAGGCAGGAGCAGGCGGCACGACCGGCGCTGCTTTGGGCGGCTGGAGCAAGAAGACCAGAGGTTGAAGAAGCATGACGGCCGTTGGATGGACATCGTACGATCACTGCAGCTAGAATCGTTTATATTGACTAAGTTGACAAAGCCCTTGGTACGCATCAACTTAGTAGGCCTGAGCCAGCTTCAAGCAGTGCGCCCGGATGTCGGGGAGGAATCATTTTTTGGCGGGTGAAGCTAGAATATCCGAGATTGAAGAAGAAGCACGGCATCCGTTGGATGGACATCCAACGGCCACTGCTGCTAGAACCGTGTGTTGACTATAAGTTTACAAAGCCTTGCATACGCGTCAACTCTCTTTTTTAGGGGACGCGTCAACTTAGTAAGGCCACCAGTGTGTGGCAGAAAACTTATAGCCCATTTGAGATTTGTAAGAATGTGCAGCCCATTTTTGAATTCTAATGGAATTAACTACAACCCATTTATAGTTTGTTAAAAGTACAGCCCATTTCAACCAACCGTTCAAAACAGAATTCAATAAAATTTCCCACATTTTGATGGGATCTGAAATATTTTTATCTCGAAGTTTCTAGTCAGATTAAATACAATTTCAATATAAATTTATATTACGTAAAAATCCAACGAAACATTGCGCTCGCAACAATTAATGGAATTAAAATTTTCAATATCCAAAAATAATATTTTATAAAGTAATTACGTGTTTGGTGCATTTTTTATAATTATATCCCATTTATTATTTCTTAAAGCCCATTTTCTTGTTAAGCCTAATGCATCCCTCCTAGGAAAGATTTGCAGCCCAGCGGGGCGGAGAATAACAGCTTGACCTTGCGTGGGTATTCTTAAAAAAAAGTATAGCTGGGCAGCCATTTTCAGCTTGAAAAAAAATTAATATCTGGGCTGGATATCTGGCCTGTGCTACACGGGCCACATCCCGCCCAGTTAATACCTTCAGCGATGTTTTCGTTGTTTTTCAGAGGAGAAAAATTAATATCTGGGCTAAACATAAAAAAACTCTGAAGTGCTCACACCTCAAAAACACAAATACTGCTCGAGCTGCTTGGTCCCAGCTGTCGGCCGCTTCTTGTGCAATTCTCTCGTTTATTGACTACATAGGTTGACAATGGTGTGGGACCGTGATGTCAGGAAACCAGGAGGAAGCAAAAAAAATTATAGTTTTATATAATAAGGAGGCACTTGCGTACGTGAGGCTATGGCCCTGGTGGGTCCCCATTGTCATCCTCTCCAAGTAAAGTCATTTCCTCGCCGCTGCTTCCGCCTAAAACAATCGGCGCTGCCGCCCGCTTCCGGTGCAAAGCGATTGCTCCGCCTTCAAATGACACAAGTGTCGTCCGTCCGTCCATCTGCCGCCCACATTAATGATACGCGGTTGCCGAGGCGGATACTCCGGCCCACACGTCCGTCCCTCCGCCGCCCACCATTGTTATATAAACTGCTGCGCCGGCCATAGCCGCAGTCATCCGCATCTGTTCCCTTTCTCCTGTCCACACGACTACTGCCCACCATGGGTTCCTCGCGCTCCAGCGCTCTTCGGGACGGGCGGACGACGGACCACAAGGAGATGGCAGCCATTGCTGCCGATCGGCTGGCCGGCAGGCAGCCCAAGGACGACGACATCCCAATGAAGAATATGGTAGTCGACGATCTGGCGCCAACCCCCTCCTTCGCGCCATCCTCGCAGGTGCATTGCACCATGACCATCAGCGAGGCCCGTGCCCAATATATGGACACGGTGAGGCAGATGCGTGAGGAGCAGTTCCGGGAGGCGCAGGCCGACGCCGCCTACAACCACCATATCCTCCAAGAGCACCTGCAAGCGGAGGAGTAGATCACCGCGGAGCGGGCGGAGCAGGAGGCGTTGCTCGACTCATACCGCTCCGCCCGCGAGGACCGCCTCGAGCGCTGGCGATACCGCATGCGGGTGGCGGAGGCTGCGGCCGCCTACAAAGAGGGCGATGAAGTGGGTGAGGCGCTGTTTGGCGAGACCGAGGACGAGGCAGAGGACAATGCCGGCTCCGACGAGTCCCCGCTCCGTTGGCGTCGATGATGCCCTGCTCCACCGAGGCCCCGCGGCGCCAACAACGAGGCAGAGGACACCGCCGGCTCCGTCGAGGCCCCGCCCCGCCAACAACGAGGCAGAGGACATCGCCGGCTCAGCCGAGGCCCCACCCTGCCGGCAACGAGGGGGAGGATTTCCACCGCTCCGCCGAGGCGCCGCCCGCCGGCAACGAGACAGAGGACATCGCTAGCTCCGTCGAGGCCCCGCCTCGCTGCCAACGAGGCCGCGCCACACGGAAAACAAGAAAGAGTAGAACACGGTAGGTCGCCGCCGCTCGGGTCCAAGTAAGGTCACCGCTGCTGCCCTCCGGTTGAAGCCAAGCTAGGTGGGTTGACCATTGACGGCCGATTAGCTTCTTGGCGGCGACGTGGAGTCGGAGAGCTGTGTTGGAGAAGGACGCTGCTTCTACTTAACTGCTGGTGCAGTTGGCTGACTGACACGTGGGCCCAACAGGCCACATGTCGATTCGCAACTGCACTGCAGATTAAATCCTCAAGCTTCTGTTTGGCTCAGCGGGACACAAGTGGGTAGCTTCGGTTAATTAATTATACCTCCAGCGCACCCCTTTTTAGTTGAAGAATGTATGAAACGTAATGAAATCCGACATGTTTATATGAAATCCGACCGTGTATGAATGAAATTATTTCGATTAGTTCGAATTCCTATATCACTGGCATTGGATGAACATGCAAAATAATACATACTAGTATTATTCCCAGGGTGATCACCTCGTTTGCAGCAGTTTCACATGTACTCCCTCCGGTCCTTTCTAGTCTGCATACAAGTTTTGTCTGCAGCCAAAGTATCTCTACTTTGACCAATCTTATAGAAAAAAGTATGCACTTTCACAATGTGCGAAGTAAAAAGGAACAGAAGGAGTACAAAGAGTTTGAGCAGCTTTTTAGCGTTTCTGTACATTGCAATCAAACACACAGGGCTGGCATCTCAGCGACTCACATGTCAGAGGCAATATTTACTTCACAACTAAAGAATAATTAAAAATTGATTGACGCTACTGACAGCAAAGGGCGTCCCATTTGAAAATATCAAACGCATGTCTTCTTGCTAAAATCAATGAGCAAAATTTGACAAGGTTGTCCCATTCCAAAATATCAAATGCCTACGATTGTGGAATGGGCAGGGTTTGCCATCAGTTCGGACATTGACATGGCACCTCGTGCTAAATAAACCAGCTGTTCTTTTTGTGCAGTTCCACCAAAATCAACCAAATTTGCGTGTAGCTTGTATGATTTCGCCCTTATATGTTGCAATGCATTGAACTTATCGGCACCTCCTTTCTTGTGGTGTAAATGAATGATTCGATGTATTCATGAACATTTTGTGCAGTTCCCATTGAAATCAAGCTGAGGACCCCTGTTTTCACAAATACAAAAAAGTGATTAGTATAAAGCAAACTGTACTATGAATTGACAGTTTAAACAGGCACCTACATGGTCCATGTAGAGCACACTTTTAGAAAAATGGAACTCACCAGAAAGAATCCTAGAACAACATTGTACTCACGCATCACAAAAAAAAAATGGAGATTTGTTAGTCCTTCTGAGCTGAAGTTAGTTTGGTCTTGTGGGGAGTAATGTAACCATCCTTCAACTGCTCCTTCTGATGAGAAGATAGACATGGCTTCTTCATCCTGGCATAATCGGAACTAGTCACTTCACGTACTCCATATTCTTCTTCAGAGGAAGATGATCCTGTTGTGCAAAGACAAGAGGACAACTAAATGCTAGCATCCCTGTTTGCTCAAAAAAAGGAAAGGAAATATTTAAAACAACATAGATGAAGCACTTCTCAAGGACAATACCACTTTTTCATGAGAGTATCTAAACAGTAGCACAACACTAATAGAGATAAAAAAGCTCAATCATATGGATGAAATCAGTGGGCGAGTACCAACCTTTGTCAGGAGGCTTATTGTGTAGAGCATACAGATGAAGCACTTCTCCGGAACCATCTATTGCTATCTACTGTGGTGGCCATGCTTACTATATACTCCTCGATTAGTTTAATGTTTCCAACATCTTCTTGTGCAGTTCCTCTAAAATATATGGCATCTTCAAAGAAGATCCCTGTTTGCACAAGTAGAGATAATTACGTATTACATTAAGAGTGGCATCAAATCAGTGGCAAAACAATTGCTCGTTCCAGCCATAGCAATAAATTAAGATGCAAAACTATATCATTACTTGTGTCATCACAGTTCCAGTGCTTCATTACAGCACCGGGAGTTGATTTTGTTTTCTTCCGCTTGTTCTTCCCTTCATCACTTGGTTCAATAACAGATAAGCTTCGCCTTTAATGTAAGATTTGGCATGTCAATTAGGGAGCACAAGTATAGCACTAAACAATGACATTAATTTTCTAATGAAAGTGGCAAAATACAGGCCAACAGTTGTGAAATATCCTTATCTTACCTCAATGGGATATTATGGTGCACATACAGATTGGAAGTCTTGTCTCCATTTGTGCAGTTCACTAAAATCAAGCAACATTACCGTATAAGTAGCACAACATATGAAAGCACACTGCAGCAGAATCATGTGAAAGAAGGCTAATCTTGACCTCTCATGATGCGAATTCAAACAACTCACAAGAAGAAGATCTGAACCAAATTTGCCAACACGGATAGGAAGTAAGATCTCCTCTTGTGCAGTTCCACTAAGATCAAGCAATCAAGCAACGTTGTCGGTGTGACATTTTGGTTGAACTGCACAAAACACTCTTAAAACAAAAGTGTTTTGTGCAGTGCAACAAAAGGTCACAATGGCAACGAGGTGAAGTAGATAACCCCGTTTACACAGAGGTGCAAAGGAAACAACTAGTGGTCAATAACGATGAATGACACAGAAGCCAACAAAAAGAAGCATCTACCTTATCTAAATGGGAAAGAAAGCAAGACAGTAGCATTTCTCAAATGGTGGCATCGATTAATATTAACATAGAGATTATATTAACAATAAAATTCGTTAAACATGTAATTTGCTTTTAACTGTGGCATTGCATCAATTTTCTAGCGGCATTATTAGAGGGTGTTTGTTTACAGGGGCATTTTGGTGTAGGGACTAAAAAAACTCCGTGTCAGTCCCATCTAAACCAAACAGGAGGGACTTTTAGGGACTAAAAGTGGGCATTTGGGACTAAAGAAAGAAGACCCCGAGGGAGTCTTTTTGGGACTTTTTCCAATAGTTGCCCCTGCCACGCATCGCACCTTGTCTCTATTAGTTCATTACTAGGGGTAACATGGTCTTTTAGCATGTCATTTAATAACCTCTAGTCCATGTTTAGTCCCTGGAACCAAGCAGGTAGGGACTAGGGAGTTTTTAACCAAACAGGGCCTTAGATTAACAACAACTAAAGAGTTGCACGGGACAGTGGACACACCAACACCATGTGCATCTACCGATGTACTATGGTCATGCACAGTCTGTTGCAACAAAGAACAAACAACCAAGGAGCATATTTGTGTTGGTCCCAGTTTTTTTATCTTTAGACACCTTTCCCTATGTGAGCGCATCAAATCTAGTCCTGCTCAAACTCTACAGCCTTGTCCCCCAAAACAAAAGATCAGTTTTTTACAGATGTGCATACTGCGTTTGTCATTGTTTTCCCTTTTCGACCAACTTAGGTGCTGGATAGCCAGTCTGTACTAGTACTTTCGCCCCTTCCTTTCCTCTTTGAACCACGTCCTAGATTTATGCGATACAAGTTTCCCCACTACTTTCCCCCATTCCTTTCCTCTTTGAACCACGTCCTAGATTCATGCTATACAACTTTCCCCACTACTTTCCCCCTTCCTTTCCTCTTTGAACCACGTCCTAGATTCATGCTATACAACTTTTCCCACTACTTTCCCCCACTCCTTTCCTCTTTGAACCACGTCCTAGATTCATGGTATACAACTTTCCCCGCTACTTTCCTGTTTGATCCAACACCTAGATTCAAGTGCAGAAGCGGAAAAAGCCCACATGCAGTTAGAGCAATGCATGTGGAATAAGTAAATTATACCTTAAGGTTCTTGGGGCGTGGTTCGGTGGGCGACGGGACGGTGGTGAATAAGGAGGGGTCGGAGGCCCTCCCGCGCCGCCGCTGGGTGCAAGTGAACAGCTGCGCCGGTAGTGGATTCCCTCCCTCGCCGACAGCGACAGCGTTATGTTGGGGAACGTAGTAATTTCAAAAATTTTCCTACGATCACGCAAGACCATGGTGATGGCATAGCAACGAGAGGGAGAGTGTCCGCCCACGCCCTCGTGAGACCGAAAGCGAAGCGTTATATTAACGCGGTTGATGTAGTCGACGTCTTCACGATCCGACCGATCCAAGCACCGTTACTCCGGCACCTCCGAGTTCTTGGCACACGTTCAGCTCGATGGCGATCCCGAGCTCCGATCCAGCAAAGCGTCGGGAAGGAGTTCACAAGACGACTGCGGCGTGACGATCTTGATGTTCTACCGTCGCAGGCTTCGCCTAAGCACCGCTACAATATGACCGAGGTGGAATATGGTGGAGGGGGCACCGACACGGCTAAGGAACGATCCGTAGATCAACTTGTGTGTCCTAGGGTGCCCCCTGCCCCGTATATAAAGGAGCAAGGGGAGGGCGGCCAGCCTTGGGGCGCACCAAGGGGGGGAGTCCTCCTCCTAGTAGAGTAGGACTCCCTTTCCTAGTCCTACTAGGAAGAGGGAAGGGAAGGAAAGAGAGGGAGAGGGAGAGGGAAGGGGGCTGCGCCCCCTCCTAGTCCAATCGGACTCCCCATGGAGGGGGCGCACCACCTCTGGTGCAGCCCTCTCTCTCCCTCTTGGCCCAATAAGGCCCATAACTTCCCGGGGGTTCGGTAACCCTCCGGCACTCCGGTTTTCTCCGAAACTTCCGGAACCTTTCCGGTGTCCGAATATAACCATCCAATATATCAATCTTTATGTCTCGACCATTTCGAGACTCCTCGTCATGTCCGTGATCACATCCGGACTCGAACTCCTTGGTACATCAAAATACATAAACTCATAATAACCGTCATTGAAACCTTAAGCGTGCGGACCCTACGGTTCGAGAACTATGTAGACATGACCTAGAACTATTCTCGGTCAATAACCAATAGCGGAACCTGGATGCTCATATTGGTTCCTACATATTCTACTGAAGATCTTTATCGGTCAAACCGCATAACAACATCGTTGTTCCTTTGTCATCGGTATGTTACTTTCCGAGATTCGATCGTCGGTATCCAATACCTAGTTTAATCTCGCATCGGAAAGTCTCTTTACTCGTTCCGTAATACATCATCTCACAACTAACTCTTTAGTTGCAATGCTTGCAAGGCTTTATGTGATGTGTATTACCGAGAAGGCCTAGAGATACCTCTCCGACAATCGGAGTGACAAAACCTAATCTCAAATACGCCAACCCAACAAGTACCTTTGGAGACACCTGTAGTACTCCTTTATAATCACCCGCCGTTGTGACGTTTGGTAGTACCAAAGTGTTCCTCCGGTAAATGGGAGTTGCATAATCTCATAGTTACAGGAACATGTATGGGTCATGAAGAAAGCATTAACATACTAAACGATCAAGTGTTAAGCTAACGGAATGGGTCATGTCAATCAGATCATTCAACTAATGATGTGACCTTGTTAATCAAACAACAACTCCTTGTTCATGGTTAGGAAACATAACCATCTTTGATTAACAAGCTAGTCAAGTAGAGGCATACTAGTGACATACTGTTTGTCTATATATTCACACATGTATTATGTTTCCGGTTAATACAATTCTAGCATGAATAATAAACATTTATCATGATATAAGGAAATAAATAATAACTTTATTATTGCCTCTAGGGCATATTTCCTTCAGTCTCCCACTTGCACTAGAGTCAATAATCTAGATTACAAAGTAATGATCCTTACACCCATGGAGTCTTGGTGCTGATCATGTTTTGCTCGTGGAAGAGGCTTAGTCAACGGTCTCGCAACATTCAGATCCGTATGTATTTTGCAAATCTCTATGTCTCCCACTTGGACTTGGTCCCGAATGGAATTGAAGCGTCTCTTGATGTGCTTGGTCCTCTTGTGAAATCTGGATTCTTTTGCCAAGGCAATTGCACAAGATTGTCACAGAAGATCTTCATCGGTCCCGATGCACTAGGTATGACACCTAGATCGGAAATGAACTCTTTCATCCAGACTCCTTCATTTGCTGCTTCCAAGCAGCTATGTACTCCGCTTCACATGTAGATCCCGCCACGACGCTTTGTTTAGAACTGCACCAACCGACAGCTCCACCGCTTAATAAAAACACGATCCGGTTTGCGATTTAGAATCGTCCGGATCGGTGTCAAAGCTTGCATCGACGTAACCATTTACGACTAGCTCTTTGTCACCTCCATATACGAGAAACATATCCTTAGTCCTTTTCGGTATTTCAGATGTTCTTGACCGCTGTCGATGATCCACTCTGGATTACTTTGGTACCTTCCTGCCAAGCTTACAGCTAAGCATACGTCAGTCTGGTACACAGCATTGCATACATGATAGAGCCTATGGCTGAAGCATAGGAACATCTTTCATTTCTCTCTATCTTCTCATTGTGGTCGGGCATTGAGTCCGACTCAATCTTACACCTTGTAACACGTAAAAACCTTTCTTTGCTCGATCCATTTTGAACCTTTTCAAAACTTTGTCAAGGTATGTGCTTTGTGAAAGTCCAATCAAGCGCCTTGATCTATCTCTATAGATCTTGATGCCTAATATGTAAGCAGCTTCACCGAGGTCTTTTATTGAAAAACTTTTATTCAAGTATCCTTTTATGCTATCCAGAATTCTATATCATTTCCAATCAATAATATGTCGTCCACATATAATATTAGAAATGCTACTGAGCTCCCACTCACTTTCTTGTAAATCAAAGCTTCTCCAAAAGTCTCAGATAAACCCATATGCTTTGATCACACTATCAAAGCGCTTATTCCAACTCCGAGAGGCTTGCACTGCACCATAAATTGATCGTTGAGCTTGCACACTTTGTTAGCACCTTTTGGATCGACAAAACCTTCGGTTGTATCATATACAACTCTTCTTCTAGAAATCCATTCAAGAATGCAGTTTTACATCCATTTGCCAAATTTCATAATCATAAAATGCGCAATTGCTAACATGATTCGGACGGACTTAAGCATCGCCACTGGTGAGAAAGTCTCATCGTAGTCAACCCCTTGAACTTGTCGAAAACCTTTTGCAACAAGTCGAGCTTTGTAGACAGTTACATTACCATCGCGTCAGTCTTCTTCTTAAAATCCATTTATTCTCAATAGCTTGCCGATCATCGGGCAAGTCTACCAAAGTCCATACTTTGTTCTCATACATGGATCCCATCTCAGATTTCATGGCTTCAAGCCATTTTATGAATCTGGGCTCACCATCGCTTCTTCATAGTTCGAGGTTCATCATGATCTAGTAGCATGACTTCCGAATAGGATTACCGTACCACTCAGTGCGGATTTTGTTCTGGTTGATCTCTGAAGTTCAAGTGACAACTTGATCTGAAGTTTCATGATCTTTATCATTATCTTCCTCACTAATCGGTGTAGGTGTTACGTAAACTGATTTCGTGACGAACTACTTTCCAATAAGGGAGCTGGTACTATTACCTCATCAAGTTCCACTTTCCTCCCACTCACTTCTTTCGAGAGAAACTCCTTCTCTAGAAAGGATCCATTTTAGCAACGAATGTTTTGCCTTCGGATCTGTGATAGAAGGTGTACCCAATTGTCTCCTTTGGGTATCCTATGAAGACACATTTCTCGATTTGGGTTCAAGCTTATCGGGTTGAAGTTTCTTCACATAAGCATCGCAACCCCAAACTTTCGAAGCGACAACTTTGGTTTCTTGCTAAACCATAGTTCATAAGGCGTCGTCTCAACGGATTTTGACGGTGTCCTATTTAACGTGAATGCGGCCGCCTCAAGAGCATAACCCCAAAATGATAGCGGTAAATCTGTAAGAGACATCATAGATCGCACCATATCCAAATAAAGTGCGATTCGACGTTCGGACACACCATTGCGCTGTGGTGTTCCGGGTGGCGTGAGTTGCTGAAACTATTCCGCTTTGTTTCAAATGTAGACCAAACTCAGAACTCAAATATTCGCCTCCACGATCAGATCGTAGAAACTTTATTTTCTTATTACGATGATTTTCAACTTCACTCTGAAATTCTTTGAACTTTTCAAATGTTTCAGACTTATGTTTCATTAAGTAGATATACCCATATCTGCTCAAATCATCTGTGAAGGTGAGAAAATAACGATATCCGCCACGAGCTTCAATATTCATTGGACCACATACATCCGTATGTATGATTTCCAATAAATCTGTTGCTCTCTCCATAGTACCGAGAACGGTGTTTTAGTCATCTTGCCCATGAGGCACGGTTCAAGTGCCAAGTGATTCATAATCAAGTGACTCCAAAAGTCCATCAAGATGGAGTTTCTTCATGCGTTTTACACCGATATGACCTAAACGGCGAGTGCCACAAATAAGTTGCACTATCATTATCAACTCTGCATCTTTTGGTTTCAACATTATGAATATGTGTATCACTACTATCGAGATTCATTAAAATAGACCACTCTTCAAGGGTGCATGACCATAAAAGATATTATTCATATAAATAGAACAACCATTATTCTCTCGATTTAAATGAATAACCGCCTCGCATCAAACAAGATCCAGATATAATGTTCATGCTCAACGCGGCACCAAATAACAATTATTCAGGTCTAAAACTAATCCCGAAGGTAGATGTAGAGGTAGCGTGTCGATTGCGATCACATCGACTTTGGAACCGCTTTCCCACGCCGCATCGTCACCTCGTCCTTTGCCGTTGTTCGCAATCCGTAGTTCCTGTTTCGAGTTGCAAATATTAGCAAGAACCAAGATCAAATACCTGTGTACTCTGCGAGCTCTAGTAAGGTACACATCAATAACAAGTATATCACATATACCTTTGTTCACTTTGCCATCCTTCTTATCCGCCAAATACTTGGGGCAGTTCCGCTCGGTGACTACCGCTTGTAGAGAAGCACTCGTTTCAGGCTTAGGTCCAGACTTGGGTTTCTTCTCCGATCGACAACTTGTTTGCTGTTCTTCTTGAAGTTCCCTTCTTCTTCCCTTTGCCTTTCTTCTTGAAACTAGTGGTCTTATTGACCATCAACACTTGATGCTCCTTTTTGATTTCTACCTCCGCAGCTTTTAGCATTGCGAAGAGCTCTGCATAGTCTTTACTAACCCTTGCATATTATAGTTCATCACGAAGCCTTTGTAGCTTGGTGGCGTGATTGAAGAATTACATCAATGACACAATCATCCGGAAGATTAACTCCCAGTTGATTCAAGTGATTGTAATACCCGGACATTTTGAGTATGTGCTCACCGACGTAACTATTCTCCTCCATCTTGCAGCTATAGAACTTATTGGAGACTTCATATCTCTCAATCCGGGCATTCTGTTGAAATATCAACTTCAACTCCTGGAACATCTCATATGCTCCATGACGCTCAAAACGTCGTTGAAGACCCGGTTCTAAGCCGTAAAGCATGGCACACTGAACTATAGAGTAGTCATCAGCTCGCTTTGCGGACGCTCACAACTTCTCGCTCAAGATCTCGCAGCAGCCTGTCACCCAGCGGTGCTTCCGGGACGTAACTTTTACGTGCAGCAATGAGGATTATCCTCAGTTACGGACCCAGTCCGTGTAATTGCTACCATCATCTTTCAACTTTGCTTTCTCAAGGAACGCATTAAAATTCAACGGAACAACAAAGACGAGCCATCTATCTACAGTAAACATAGACAAGCAAAATACTATCGGTACTAAGTTCATGATAAATTTAAGTTCAATTAATCATATTATTAAAGAACTCCCACTTAGCAGACATCTCTCTAGTTATCTAAGTGATCACGTGATCCAAATCAACTAAACCATAACCGATCATCACGTGAGATGGAGTAGTTTTCAATGGTGAACATCTTATGTTGATCATATCTGCTATATGATTCACGTTCGACCTTTCGGTCTCCGTGTTCCGAGGCCATATCTGTATATGCTAGGCTCGTCAAGTATAACCTGAGTATTCTGCGTGTGCAAAACTGGCTTGCACCCGTTGTAGATGGACGAGAGCTTATCACACCCGATCATCACGTGGTGTCTCGCACGATTTAACTTTGGCAACGGTGCATACTCGTGGAGAACACTACTTGATAATTTTAGTGAGAGATCATCTTATAATGCTACCGTCAATCAAAGCAAGATAAGATGCATAAAGGATAAACATCACATGCAATCAATATAAGTGATATGATATGGCCATCATCATCTTGTGCTTGTGATCTCCATCTCCAAGCACCGTCATGATCACCATCGTCACCGGCGCGACACCTTGATCTCCATCGTAGCATCGTTGTCGCCTCGCCAACTATTGCTTCTCGACTATCGCTACCGCTTAGTGATAAAGTAAAGCAATTACATGGCGCTTGCATTTCATACAATAAAGCGACAACCATATGGCTCTCGCCATTGCCGATAACTCGGTTACAAAACATGATCATCTCATACAATAAAATATAGTATCACGTCTTGACCATATCACATCACAACATGCCCTGCAAAAACAAGTTAGACGTCCTCTACTTTGTTGTTGCAAGTTTTACGTGGCTGCTACGGGCTGAGCAAGAACCGTTCTTACCTACGCATCAAAACCACAACGATATTTCGTCAAATAGACTCCGTTTTAACCTTCTCAAGGACCGGGCGTAGCCACACTCAGTTCAACTAAAGTGAGAGAGACAGACACCCGCCGGTCACCTTTAAGCAACGAGTGCTCACAGCGGTGAAACCAGTCTCGCGTAAGCGTCACGCGTAATGTCGGTCCGGCCGCTTCATCTCACAATACCGCTGAACCAAAGTATGACATGCTGGTAGGTAGTATGACTTGTATCGCCCACAACTCACTTGTGTTCTACTCGTGCATATGACATCAACGCATAAAACCAGGCTCGGATGCCTTTGTTGGGTAACGAGTAATTTCAAAATTTTCCTACGATCACGCAAGACCATGGTGATGGCATAGCAACGAGAGGGAGAGTGTCCGCCCACGCACCCTCGTGAGACCGAAAGCGAAGCGTTATATTAACGCTGTTGATGTAGTCGACGCCTTCACGATCCGACCGATCCAAGCACCGCATTCGGCACCTCCGAGTTCTTGGCACACGCTCAGCTCGATGACGATCCCCGAGCTCCGATCCAGAAAGCGTCGGGAAGGAGTTCCACAAGACGACGGCGTGCAGGACGATCTTGATGTTCTACCGTCGCGCAGGCTTCGCCTAAGCACCGCTACAATATGACCGAGGTGGAATATGGTGGAGGGGGCACCGACACGGCTAAGGAACGATCCGTAGATCAACTTGTGTGTCCTAGGGTGCCCCCTGCCCCGTGATATAAAGGAGCAAGGGGAGGGCCGGCCAGCCTTGGGGCGCACCAAGGAGGGGGAGTCCTCCTCCTAGTAGGAGTAGGACTCCCTTTCCTAGTCCTACTAGGAAGAGGAAGGGAAGGAAAGAGAGGAGAGGAGAGGGAAGGGGGCTGCGCCTCCTAGTCCAGTCGGACTCCCCATGGAGGGGGGCGCACCACCTCTGGTGCAGCCCTCTCTCCCTCTTGGCCCAATAAGGCCCATAACTTCCCGGGGTTCCGTAACCCCTCCGGCACTCCGGTTTTCTCCGAAACTTCCGAACCTTTCCGTGTCCGAATATAACCATCCAATATATCAATCTTTATGTCTCGACCATTTCGAGACTCCTCGTCATGTCCGTGATCACATCCGGGACTCGAACTCCTTGGTACATCAAAATACATAAACTCATAATAACCGTCATTGAAACCTTAAGCGTGCGGACCCTACGGTTCGAGAACTATGTAGACATGACCTAGAACTATTCTCGGTCAATAACCAATAGCGGAACCTGGATGCTCATATTGGTTCCTACATATTCTACGAAGATCTTTATCGGTCAAACCGCATAACAACATACGTTGTTCCCTTTGTCATCGGTATGTTACTTTCCGAGATTCGATCGTCGGTATCCAATACCTAGTTTAATCTCGTTACGGAAAGTCTCTTTACTCGTTCCGTAATACATCATCTCACAACTAACTCTTTAGTTGCAATGCTTGCAAGGCTTTATGTGATGTGTATTACCGAGAAGGCCTAGAGATACCTCTCCGACAATCGGAGTGACAAAACCTAATCTCAAATACGCCAACCCAACAAGTACCTTTGGAGACACCTGTAGTACTCCTTTATAATCACCCATTCACGCCAGACGTTTGGTAGTACCCAAAGTGTTCCTCGGTAAATGGGAGTTGCATAATCTCATAGTTACAGGAACATGTATGGGTCATGAAGAAAGCATTAACATACTAAACGATCAAGTGTTAAGCTAACGGAATGGGTCATGTCAATCAGATCATTCAACTAATGATGTGACCTTGTTAATCAAACAACAACTCCTTGTTCATGGTTAGGAAACATAACCATCTTTGATTAACAAGCTAGTCAAGTAGAGGCATACTAGTGACATACTGTTTGTCTATATATTCACACATGTATTATGTTTCCGGTTAATACAATTCTAGCATGAATAATAAACATTTATCATGATATAAGGAAATAAATAATAACTTTATTATTGCCTCTAGGGCATATTTCCTTCACGTTAAGCCTCCTTCCCTTCCCGGCGGACGGATTCTGTCGGCTCTTTGACCAGCAGTGAGGGGAGAGAGAGGCCAACAAAGTCTTGTTTAGATCTGGAGAGGGTGAGAGAGTGTGAAGAGAGCAACTACAAGCACTGAGGCTCCATCGTGTATATATATACTGGAGAGAGAGTGTGAAGCGTGCAAACCCTAGAAAACAAGTGCCAAGGCTGCAGTTATGCTCAAGTGTAGTTATCGAACCCGAGACCTCAAGTTTGATGAGCGAACAGGCTAACCAGCTACACAACCCTCCCGTTATGTTCAACGAGAGGAAAATAACCTTTTATACATTCCCGCATTCGTGTGACAAGCATGCCGTGTTTTTTCTGTGGGGGTTATTGGGATTTAAATCATAATCATGTCATGTGGCTTTGGTGGTAAGACTATCCACAGACCACAGTGGTGCAGAAATAATGCAGCCTTAGTCACCTTACCTCTCTCCATGTAGTACGTTGGGTCCCACGAGTCAGAGGGTGAAACAAACATATTAATAAGAAAAATTAAAAGCGCCAGCGGTGTATCTTACCTCACACATCTCGCTACTGCTCGGGAACACTGTCCAATTGATCCCTCTGTTCGCTCACGTACTATTTTAAGTGAATCCTTATTATAACATGCACACAATTTTGGGCACTTGTATTCGACCTAAGTCAGTGTGCCACCGTATCTCGTACTTACTACTCCCTCCGTCTAGGTGTAATAAGTCACGTTAGAAGGTGCAGCGGGACCAAGGTGCAAGCAGATTGGAGGAGAAGGAGAAACTTGACCAGTCATTCCTCCAATCAAATCCCTGATTTCTGTCTCTAAACGCAACAATTAATCCAAACAACTAAGAGATGATGTTTTAGATACCATGCAGGGCCACGTATTAACTCGCATGCAAGCCGACTTTGATTTCTTGACTGATCAACGCGTAGTTGTGCTCCATGCATTGGGTTTCCGGGGGAGATAACAAGCAGAGTAAGGAGCATTTGGTTACATCGCTTGGGCTGGTCATAGTGGTGAGTAACTTGGACTAGTAACATGCATATGTTACTAGTCTATGTCTCTACTACGCGAAGTTTGCCATCGGAAGCAAGCCGATCTGGCTCTCCTGAGCTAGCAAGGTTTTTCTAGCCCACCCAAGCTAGCTGGCCCACAAAAGCTAACATATTTTAACAGTTCCAAATGCCTAACCTTGCCCGTCTACGCTATAAGCTGTTCTTGCGATCCAAACGCTCCCTAAGTAACAATGCTCGCTAGCAACGAGGCCAGGAGGGGATTGAGATGCGAAGTTATTGGACGACGCCTAAACATTTTGGGAATATCTGATTTCCGTAAGATGACTTAACACCTAGATGGAGGGAGTACTACTCCTCAGTCCAGGTTTGATGGAATATTCGTCACCTCTTCTCTTCTTTTACGTACTCCATTTGTATCTCACTTCCTGTGGCTTCTCACTCGCACGATTTTCCTATTCTATGAACCTGTGTGTGCGTGTGCATGTGTGTGTGTGTGTGTGTTTAACATCATGTGTGTGTTAGAGAGAGCGACACATCGACCTACTCCTACAGAGAGATGGTGTGTAGTGTACGATTTTAGCCGCGAGAGTCGGTGCATTCTCTCGCTTTCAGGCGTCCCAGTAGGGGACAGGCGGACAAGCGCCACGCTTCCTCGACCAGCCTGGCCCACCCAAAGCCCTCCATCGCCCGAGCGTGCTTCCCGCTTGAAACGGTCAAGCGTCGCTCCAAAGAATCGGTGCCGCATTCATGCCCGGGCAGAGCGGACGCGACCTCTCACTGGTGCCTGCTTTGAAGGGAGAAGCGGATTCAAGAGTGATGGTTGCTTCGTCCGTCCAACTTACTGCTGGGTCTATGTGATTTGATGGCTCATTGGTCTTTATTACTGAGGTGGTAGGACTGCCGGATGTCCCACGCTTTCGGCGAAAGGAGGTACTACTAGATTACAATTTTCTCCATTCTTACAGCGGAGGAGTGCAAGAGCAGTGAAAACACGCAGCTCGGTGATTACATGGCCCACCTCACACTATCACCATATTTTCGGACACCGTCGACACCTAACTCTTTACATAGTACTCCTCCGCTCCTAAATACTAGATGAGTCCTCGCATTGCAGCAGAATAGCCGCATATCTCTCTGCGTAAAATTATCGATTTCATAAAACTAAAAAAACTCTATAACCGCATGACAAATGTGGTAGCCAAACTAAAAAAACTCCCATCATCATTTAGATCATCCCACGTAAGGAAAAAAGATCAGCCAACTCCTACTACATAATGGGATTATATTTTTCTTTTTGACATGTTAATGGGACTTAAAAGCTCACTTACATGCATGCTACTGGCGCATGCTTGCATGCAGACATGTTGATGTGATTTAAAACCCACTCACATGCATGCCACGGTATTTCTGCATGCTTGCATGTGGCTTAGTGCGGAGCCTCTCAACGTCTAGATCATACGACTATTATGGACTGATTTAGTACATCTAACGACTACATTAATTTTAATGATGTGGCTCAAGGAGAGGATAGAGAATTCCTAGTAGTGGGGGCTAGCTATTACTAGTAGATAAGTCTTTGTAGAGATTCCACTCGGCGAACTACATACGGAACAAAATGAATGAATCTACACTTAAAATGCATCCATATACATCCGCATGTGGTTCATGGTGAAATATCTACAAAGACTTATATTTAGGAATGGAGGAAATACTAGTATAGTACGTACTGTAATTTATCAGCGAGATAAATTTGTACAATGCTATGAAGCTTCCAACTTACATTACATGTATCTTAAGGCCCAAGGTTGCCCGCTGCAACATTTCATCAAATACAAAGGAGACTAACATGCATGCTATTTCATCTCAATGATTGACAGATCATAGCAAATATGTACTCCCTCCGTTCCAAAATAAGTGTCTCAACTTTATGCAAACTTTAGTACAAAGTTGTACTACTACTAAAGTTGACACTTATTTTGGAACAGAGGCAGCTAAAGGAGAAAATGATCCATGCAGTCCCTAGCCCTTGAACCGTGAACCCTAACCAGGCTTCAATTTGCTGGCAACGTTCGAGCTTCCTAAGAAATGAAGTTTGCAACCTTTTGACCATTGGATCATTTTGTGCAGTTTCACCAAAATCGAAATGAGCATCCCTGTGGCAAAGAAATTGAAGAAGCATGATTAGAATAAGATTACTGGGACTAGTTGATGAGACATAAACTCATCACAAATACAGTACGTAGAAGCCAGTAGAGGTATGTGCGGGGCAAAGAAGTTGAGAAATATCCACATGGAGTGATGTGGGCAGCTGGAGCAATGGTGCAAGACGACTGTAAAGGGAGTTGTACCTGAGGGATGTCGGGACGTAGCTCAACCTTGAGGAGGGCGGCGGGAGGCGGCAACTGCCCACGTCGCGGCAGTGAGTAAGGGATGAAGGCAACCTCATCAGCTTTGTGAGAGAGAATGGCGGGGACCCCTGATCGGGACGTGCTGACAGTGGGTTTTCGCCATCGGCGACGGCGACCGCATCTACACTAAGCATCCACCCCTTCCCCCAGCAGACGTGATCTACCGGGATGTTAGAGATGTGGCCACAGTCGTTTTGTACGAGAGAGTGTGAAGAGAGCAACCCCAGCAAGCAACCGTGTTGGCTGGCCCGTCCTGACTATGTATATAGTGGAGCGGTTTCCTTTTCTCTCCATATGAACCTATCATATTGCGTACATGCCACTGAAGAAAAAAACTTTATTTATAAATGACACGGCACCTACTACTCGTTCTCCTATAACCTTGCGCTTGGCATCTCCAAAATATTAACCTTGCGATTGGCTCTTCGCCTCTTCGGCGAGCAATAATGGTAGTGCAGTATATATCGTTCTGGCTATATGAGACCGAATGAGTTGCTGCACGTCCACCACCTGGGCGAGGGTCAAGGGGCGAGGGGCGAGGGAGAGTGCTACATATGGAGCAAAATGAGTGAATCTACACTCTAAAATACGTCTATATACATCAGTGTTTGGAGTATGTACTATTAGTTCATATTGAAATCTACTAAAGGACATATATATTCCAAACAATATGATATAATCTCTATAACCAAGGTAGTAGGGACGAGGAGTAAACGGAGGGACTAGTAAATTTTTCTCCTCGTCCTGCGAGCCACCGCGCGCGTGGGCGAGGGAGCGGGCGTAAGGCGTACAGTACTAAGCAAGCTTCACCTCATCCTGCGAGCCACCGCGCCCGTGGGTGGGAGAGACGGCGTACTAAGCAAGCTTCTCCTCGTTCTGTGAGTTGACGGGACACATCAAAAGTACTCCATTGTATAGAGCCTTGCCTCTAAGGTAGGCCCCACATGGTTTGCCTCATTTTTTAACATAACGCGTCAAGTCGCAATTTGTTTGTTCACCCGTGGTAGACGATCCTCCCTCCACCAAGTGGACAACCAGTAAACGTGCCAAATTACCACGTGGGCTGCCTTTTCGTATAGAAATGAGCTCCACCTATACCCGCGCGGGTGTGGTTGGGAAAGAGACGGGAGTACATGCGCCGTGCATGCACCTCTTCTCTTCGTGCACGTCCCCCACCTACGTGGGTGTGTGTGAGAGATACAAACCGCGTTCGTGAGTGTTTTTTGTTTTGGGGTGGGGTGGGGGTGGGGGTGGGGGGGTTGATTTCGTGAATGTATTTGTGGGAATATGTGTCGATGACATCTCAAACAAAAATTTGCATGCAATGTGTGTGAAATGGAGGCCTATCCATATCATATATAGAGGGTCGGGTGATCCACGAGAAGAGAGGGTGGGGTCATAGATATCGATAGAGTCGAAGAGATGATCAAGTGGGTGGGTGCGAGATCGATGAAGAGAGCCATCGAAATTGTGTGTGTGTGTGCAAGTCAAAGATATAGGGTGACTGGCCTACCGGAACGTCAGAGGGCACAAGTAAAGTTTGTGTGTGGCAGGGAGACATGACTAGAGCTCTTGATGTATCGGTGTGTGTGGGGGGGGGGAGGGGGGGAGGGGTAGGCAGAGGCCTAACTATAGAGGTAGAAAGAATCATATATGTGTTGAGAAGGAGAGACCCAACTATGTCTTGAGGGAGATCGGTCGACATCCATACATAACTGAAGGACGGGAAATATGATGGGACAGAGAGAGAGAGAGAGAGAGAGAGAGAGAGAGAGAGAGAGAGAGAGAGAGAGAGAGAGGGGTAGAGTGCTGGATGGGTGATGGAGTTGCTTCTCGAAGATGGTGGGAGAGGCCTACTAGACAAACTGAGGGTGGAACTGCAATGTTATCAATAAGAGTGGGGATGTGTTTCTGTGTGTGCCTGTGCATGTATAGATCTGTCGAGATGCATCTGTGGATGATGAAGGGGAACCATGTGTTTGGTAAGCAAATCTAACTAGATTGGTAGATCAATTGTTGTTTGTCGGAGGAAGGGAGAGACATAACTAATGAGGTAGATCGATCGATGCGTGGGTAAAAACGAGTTATAAGGACCTAGCTAGCTATATGTATAGCGGGAGATCGGTTGGTGTACGTCCATTTGTTAGAGGAAAATAAGGCCCAGTGAGACGGATAGACAGAGAGAATGGAGCTAGGAGGTGGTGCGAGAGGCCCAACTACTAGCTAGATAGGGGGAGGAGTGTGCGGTTGTGAGATCGATGAAAAGAGGGGCGAGAGTTTACCCGTGTGTGGGACCGTATGAGAGACACGAGGCAAGGACACATAAAGGAGGAGATTGAAGGTGCATGTGTATGTTGTAGGCAAGCATCGCTGGAGAGGTTTATCGATCGGTATGTGTCGGAAAGGAGTTGTGGAGACTCTGGGAGAGCTACCTAAAGAAAAAAAATGAATGTGCTCGGTGGATAGATACAAAGGTTAGAGGATTGTGTGGATGTAAGAGACTAACAAAGATCATAATTTGATATGAAAGTGGATTCATATATTTGAATAGCAGACCATAGTGTTTTAAACATATGCATGCATGAATATAGCGGTGATACGCGTGTTGTGCACATGTTATACCATAATGTGATAATGCATGGCGTTTGCAACTCACAGCTAAATGTCGAACAATCAAAACCATACTATACATCAAACAGTCTCACATTTTATTTGAATTTGTGACAATGTGTGGTGTTTGCAGCTTACAACTAAATATCAAACAATCTAAACAATACTATATATCGAACATTCTCACATTTTATTTGAATTTGTGGTAATGTGTGGTGTTTGCAACTCACATCTAAATACTTGTAGGCGTAGGGGGCGGGGCACCATACATAATGTGATAAACACATTATACATATGAGACATGGTTTAGATTATGAAGATCTAGCTAGAGCTATAAATGTAATGTGATTTTGAAATCAACATAAAGTGGATTCAAAAAATCGAATTCGAGTTCATATAGTACACATAGTTCATATGTAACTCGAGACTAATCATGTGGTGTGCCGTGAAGATAATACACAAACGATGGTTTAACTTGACAATAATGATGATTGTAGATCTTACTAAAACAGAGAAATGAATTCAAATGCTTTGACTTCACAACAATCATTACTGTAGATCTTATTCAAATAGAGAAACGAATTCAAATTTAGTTCATATTGAAGTGGTAGTATATACGTTTGGAATGCACTAAAACGTTCATTTGAGTAGTAGGTTGCATGCATTATACACGTAGCAAAATATTTTAATTGAACATAACATGAATTCAAAGTTTTGAATGACATTTGTAGTGCGAATTGATTTGGTACAGTACACGTTAGGCTTGTCCGAAAATTTCAACCCGCGCCTTGTTAGCCTGAAATATTTATGATATATCTTTGTCTCGTTGTGCTCCGACAACTCCCTCCATCTCAACCCGCGCCTTGCTATTCCGAAATTACAACGCGCGCGAAAACTCTCACCTCCTGTGAAATCCCGACACGTGAAATGCCCGTGGCACCCCTGAACCGAAAGAACCACCTCAAATCGGTGGGGGGTACTTTGGTAACTTACCCCACATTTTGGACAAGCGCGTCCCTAAGCCATGGTTCCCCACTCCCATCCCATCCGCCCACCCATTCGTACACCGAGGCCGCAAAAACCCGCGACGAAGCCCCACACCCTCCTCCGTCCGCCACCCAGCCGGAGCCTCTTCCCTGACGACGTCGTCCACAGCAACACCTCGACATCCCTCATCCACCGTACCGGATGAGGATCCATCATTGATCTCGTCGTCCCGCTGGTTCAGCCACCCCGTCCTCCACCTCCAAGGAGCTGCCCCGATGTTCCCCTCGTCTTTCGTGCCACCTCCATTCCCACACCACTGTCTTCACCTGCACCACCGGAAGAGCATCATCATCACCGTTTCCTCGGATGAAGCTGCGGCCTGATAACCCACAAGTGTAGGGGATAATTGTAGCCTCTTTTGATAAGTAAGAGTGTCAAACCCAACGAGGAGCTAAAGGTAGAACACATATTCTCTCAAGTCCTATCTGCCACTGATACGACTCTACGCACGCTTAGTGTTCGCTTTACCTAGAACAAGTATGAAACTAGAAGTAGTTTGTAGGTGTTGTTGGTCAGGTTTGCAAGATAATAAAGAGCACGTAAATAAAAAGTAGGGGTTGTTTAGATGAAGACACAACTAAATTAGTTTTAGTAGAGAGCTTTTTGTCACGAGAAAGTTATTTGTCCCTAGGCAATCAATAACTAAACCGGTAATCACTATTGCAATTTTATTTGAGGGAGAGGCATAAGCTAACATACTTTCTCTTCTTGGATCATATGCACTTATGATTGGAACTCTAGCAAGCCTCCGCAACTACTAAAGATCATTAACGTAAAACCCAACCATAGCATTAAAGCATCAAGTCCCCTTTATCCCATACACAAACAACCTACTTACTCGAGTCTGTGCTTCTGTCACTCACGCCACCCACCATAAGCAAATCATGAACATATTGCAAACCCTACAACGGGGATTCCTCATGCTTGCGCGACATAGAGAGCACCATAGGACAGCACCAATAATAAAACATGCAACTCAAACCAATCACGATCATCAATTAACCCATAGGACAAAACGGATCTACTCAAACATCATAGGATAGCCATACATCATTGGGAAATAATATATAGCGTTGAGCACCATGTTTAAGTAGAGATTACAGCGGGTAAAAGAGAGGTTACACCGCTGCATAGAGGGGAGAAGAGTTGGTGATGAAGGCGGTGAAGTTGTTGGTGAAGATCGCGGTGATGATGATGGCCCCCGGTGGCGTTCCGGCGCCACCGGA